>JZKD02S1610475.1:128118-139113 GCA_000966675.3 Picea glauca
TTGGAGGGTATACCCATGATTATGTGTGGGAGCTTGCACCAGGGTGTAAGTCTGTTAAGCAGGTCATCAGCGTAACTTTTCCACCCTAGCCCAGCCCCTTCTCGTCTCATTGTTGCGACGTTGGATTTGATCACCAATTAGTGGCTTCGAAATTAGACGGTCTTTTTTGCTTGGTGTTGCTTCCTAGATTTTTTTTCTAACGCGTGTTGTTTGTTTATCGAAGTTGACCATAGGATTTTCTTCATGAAGTTTGTAACTCGTTTACAATAGCTCCTCCACGTCGTTCACATAGAATGTAGGGTTTATCTCCAGAGCATCTGGACAGTTCGCAACCCTTGCCTACAAGCACACCTAGAGGCTCTCCTCAGCAGATTGAAGTCCCAGTCGTCACCACCCCACAAGTGGAATGCACTGAATCTCTAGAACATTTTATAATTACAAATACTCGAGAGGACTTTTGACTTAACCCCAATTCCGAGAGATTTTTTATGCGAGTAGACTCTTCCAGAGATTTAATTGTTGTGTATTCCGGATCTCCGACTGGACCCTTTCCTGGTATAGAAGGCCAAGATCCTTTTTGGTCTACAAGTGTTTTCCGACGAGACATTTTTGGTCCAGGTTCCCCTATGATTTCTGAGATTAATCCACCTATGATTTTCGAAATCTCTAATCTAGAGACACTACCATTGACTATCGCTTATCACTTTACTGTCCCTGCTGAAATGGCCCATCTTGCAACTACTTCGAGTGTTCCAACCAGTTTTCCTACGGTTAGTATTTCTCCCATCAACACACCACGAACGCCCAATGTAAATTCGACACTACCACCTGGATACCATACGTTGAGTGCTTCCATTCCTACTCCTGCGCAAACTCCCTTCGGCTCTCCTAGTGGTCCTTCTTCTTCTAGGCACTTTCTTCCCGGTTTTCTACCCACACTCCCTCAATTTCCTTTTGGAGGACCTTCTTCGTCTTCCACAGGCAATCCTAATCCTAGTGGTGCTATTCCATCATTCACTCCAAGTTATCAATTTTCGGTTGGTCGACAAGTTCCTCAAGGTAGTGTAACTCAACCCCCTCTCAGTTGGCAGATGTCGATTGGAACATTGCCTTCAATTGGCGCACCACCTTCAATGGGAGGGGCAACCTCACCTTATGGGCAGAACATACCTCTTTCCTTGGCCCAGTATTGGAATCAGTTGATACAAAATTCTTCTCAATCGACTGGGGGGCAGCAGTTTTCAACTGCGTCCGTAACACCCCCTAGCATGGGCCAACCATATCTCGGTTCATTTAATCCCATTTGGGGGTCGAATGCTCAAACTCAAGCCTCTGCTCCAGGGTATAATCCGATGAGCTACTACCCTGTCCAACCACCACCGAATATGCCTAGATCTTCACATTATATGCAGACTGCTTATGGTCCTACTGGTTTGCCGACAAGACTTCCTCCCCAAATCCACCAGTACCCGCAGGTGAATCGACAGTTACCCTTTCTCGCCACTTTGGATCTTCCGTATTTGTCAAGGATTTTAAATGATCCTATTCGTCACTCTCCCCAATGACCTGCTATACCAGCCAAGATTCCTTCGGACATCCCTAAATTTGACGGCAAAGTTGGAGAGGACCCAAATAATCACGTTATGACTTTTCACCTATGGTGTTCATCCAACTAATTGATGGATGACTCTATTCGTTTACATCTTTTTCAACGAACCCTTACTGGTTCTGCTGCGAAGTGGTATATTTAATTGCCACGAGGTTTCTTCTATGATTTCAACACCCTAGCTATGGCTTTCCTTACACATTACCAGTTACCGATCCGTTATGACACGGGAACCGAGATTTTGACTTCCTTCAAATAGACTAAAGGTACTCATATATCTGATCACATTCATGAGTGGCGAAGGAGACGACATCTCATTAAACTTGCGCTCCCTGATCAGTTAATGGCAGAATGGTTTACAAAATCATTTGTGAACGAAATCAGTAAGGACATTGCCATGGGCGGTGTGATCACGGAAGAGTAGGCTATAAGTCATGCTCAGTATCTTGACCTCGTTTACTCACAAACGGGAACCCTTTACGATTTATTACCTGAATTACCTCATCCTAATACTTCCAGCACTTTGACTACTCCAGTTCCCTCGCATGCAGCTGACGGTGTGATTGGTATTGCCCAAACCTAATCACATTCTTTTTCAAGCACAACCCCTAAATAATTCTTCTAATGTTCAAAATGCTCCGTCTCCTACCACTCCCATCGGCAAGACTTCTGAGGTAAATGTTGTCCAATCTACCCCAGCCTGTAAAAACAAATCTAAAAAGGAGAGAGGCAAGAATAAGGAGGAAAAAAATAATAATCAAGCAGAGCAAACTAAAACTGCTCCTGTTGACGATCGGGATAAGCGCAAGCTCCGATACCCTTGCCTTATCTGTGGTGATGATCACTACACGAAGGATTGTCCACGACGTGCCGAGGTCACTAAGTTCCTTCAATGAGCTCCGAAACCAACTACACCGGCTGTCTTGTCCCAACCCTTCCCATCTCAACAACAGGCTCAGTTGGTCATCCATGACCAACCCTCCTCATCTACAACATCATATGTTTTGATATGTACTGGTGATTCTAAGCAAAACAACGTTGCACTCACAACTCGAGCCAAAGATTATTCTCCGTCTAAGGAGAAGGTTGACGATTTACCCCCTTCTCTGGTACAACCCTCTCCCGCGACTCCACCTACTAATGGTCCTCTTCATCTCGAACGATCGAGCCTCGACACCATTCTGTGATCCCCCCAAAGGGTGTCATTCGAAAATTGGCTTTCAATCCTCATGCTCGTGTGGCCCAGAACTACAACATTGTTGAAGATCTAGCCCAGGCACCTTCAACAATGTTAGCCCTTGAAGTCCTTCAATCTTGTCCTGCACAACGGAAGGCACTGTTGAAAGTTATCGGTGGAATTGACCCGACGGATATGAATTTGATATTCTTTGACTTGGAAGATCACATTCCAAGGTTACCCCCTCAACTCGCGTTTCAGATACAAGTTGTTGTCTCTGACAAGAACATTTGTCGAACTGTTATCGATGAGGGTGCCTCGACGTGTGTTATGTCTCTTGCTTGTTGGAAAGCCATTGGCTCTCCTTCTTTGAATGAATCACAAAACACTCTTAAATCCCTACAGTGTTCTTCCTTCGTTTCCTATCACGCTAGAAGGTAAAATGGTCCAATTTGAAGTGGAAGTCTTCGACGCTCCCCTTGATTATAATCTTCTTCTTGGCCATAGTTGGATCGATTCCATGCATGAAGTCGTGTCGATACTTTTCTGTGTAGTACGTTTCCCTCATCAAGGAAAGGTTTTTACCGTCGAGCAACTTACCTTCTTCAATTCTGATACATGTATTGGAAATGTACCGTTTATTGCTAAAACCCCTCTGGGTTTTGAGAACGTCGGTGTAGGCCTTCTAAAGGACTCCTCGTTAATGGTTACTTTCCCCATTCCACCGCCCGATATTCCACGCCCGTCTGTTGCTTCTATCAACATGATCTCCACTTTGCCTCACGAACTTCCTGCATCTCACGACCCTTGGATAGTCCCTGACCCTGGAGATCATATTCATTTCGGCGACGAAATGTCGTTAAGTCTAGTTGAGTCCGCCTATCAGGCCATTCAATCGGCAACACCTTCTACTCCTTCTCTTGATGAGTTGTCTACGGATCCTTTTCGTTTTATTTTTCCCACTGACGAAATGATCATGTATGTCATGGAAGACACTCCTTGGGATGATGGGCATTATCATTCCATCCTTTTTCTGGAGCAACATACTCTTGAGAACTACCAACAGATTTCGACCCCGTCGACCGTTGTTGTCATATCAACCATTCCCGAGTCTGCACACGATGTGTTTGCCGAAGGGAAATTAAGTAATATCTCACCCACGATTCCCATTGACATATCCGTTGAACCTGGAATCATCAAAAATGTCCATATTGGAGCTTCGTGTTCCCCGGACGAAATAGTCACCTATACATCCCTTTTCAAAGAATTTTGTGACATCTTCGCCTGGAGCTACGAACAGATGCCAGGTATCGACCTTGCAATTGTTGTACATGAGATAAAGACATACCCCGGCGCTAAACTCATCCGGCAATGCCTTCGTCCAGTTCACCCACGTAAAGCGGTTGTTATAAAGCTCAAAGTCGAGAAACTTCTCAAAGCTGGCTTTAGTTATTCGGTGGCCCTTACCGACTAGGTTTCCAATCCTATCCCGATTGAAAAAAAAAGTGGCACGATTCGTGTATGCATTGATTATAGGGATATTAACAAAGCTTGTCCCAAAGACAACTTTCCTACCCCCTTCGTCGATCAGATTGTCGATGATTGCACCGGAAGTGAAATCTTCTCTCTCATGGATGGTTTCTCTGGCTATAATCAAATTAACATTGGTCCTGAGGATCAACATAAGACTGCTTTTATTTGTCCTTGGAGTACTTTTGCCTATCGGAAACTCCCTTTCGGTCTTAAGAATGCGGGTGCAACTTTCCAACGCACTATGTCTTATGCTTTTCATGATATCAAGCACATCGTTCAACCCTATTTGGATGATTTATCTTCTCATTCTATGTGCAGAGTCGATCACCCAACCCACCTCCGAGCCATTTTCATTCGCTGTTGGTTCTACCGGATCCGTTTAAATCCTCATAAGTGCATTTTTTGTGTAGAATCCGACCATATTCTAGGTTTTATCGTTTCGCGTCAAGGGATCCGGGTGGATCCTTTGAAGGTTGAGGTGATTCTTAATCTCCCTCCTCCTTCTACACTTCGCCAGTTGCAAAGTTTGCAGGGGAAAGAAAAATTTCTTCGTCGTTTTATCCCAAACTAAGCCGAGATTACTCGTGGATTTACGCGGCTATTAAAGAAAGATTAAAAGTTCGTCTGGGATACCATTGCCAACAATGCTTTTGAATCTTTGAAGTTGTCCCTAACGCGAGCTCCGCTTCTCTTCCCCCCCGATTACAGTCGCAATTATTTCCTTTACCTTGTTGCCTCAGAGTACACTATTGGCATGGTTCTCATCCAAGAGGATGATGCACACGACGAACATGTTATTTATTACTTGAGTTAAAGTCTCACGCCAACTGAAATCAAGTATCAACATGTCGAGAAATTGGCCTTGGCTGTCGTTCAAGCCGTCCAACGTTTTTGGCACTATATCCTCTCACGCAAAACTACGGTGATTTATCATTGCAACCCTATGCAACACATTTTGACACGTCAATTGTTAGGGGGCAAATACTCCAAATGGATTGTGATACTCCAGGAGTTTGACTTGGAATTCGATCGCGCCAAGTCTAAGAAGTCTTTAGTTTTTGCTGAGTTGATATGCAATTTTCCTCATTCTGCAACGAAAAATGTAGCAGTTGATTCATTACCCGATGAATCTCTTTTCCTTATTAACACTGATGATCTTTGGTATGGGGATATCATTATATATCTCCAAACCCATACTTTCCGGCCTACTTTGTCCATCACTAAATGGTGTCGAATATGCTATCAAGCTCGTCAATACATTATCCTCGGGGATACTCTTTATCGTCAGGGGATTGACTCTGTTTTTTGACATTGTTTAACATTCAACGAAGCCGAGAAAGCTCTGAATGAATGCCATTCCGGAGCATGTGGTGTTCATATGTCTGGGTATGCTACTGCCCAGAAGATCTTACGCGCAGGGTATTTTTGGCCTTCTTTGTTTAACGACTGCATTATTGCCATTCAGAAATGCCATGCTTGCCAGACCTACAATCAGAAAATTCGGTCACATCCTGCTCCTCTTCATCCTGTGGTCTCAGTTGGTCCCTTTGCGAAATGGGGCATCGACTTCATGACATGTCACCCTCACTCGGTCGGGGGGCATGGTTACATCATTGTAGCCATTGATTACTTTACGAAATGGGCCGAGGCGATGCCGAAATTTGATAACACTGGAAAGACCGCAGCACTGTTTCTTTTTAATCACGTCATAGCTCGTTTCGGTGTCCCCCAAGCTATCGTCACTGATCACGGTAGCCACTTTAGGAATTTTATGATGTTTGAACTTACGAAAAAGTTGGGTCTTCGTCATGATAACTCAACACCCTATTATCCACAAGACAATGGCCAAGTCGAAGTGATTAATAAAGTTCTCATTACTATGCTTCAACGAAAGATAGGGATTCATAAAACAAGTTGGCACACAATGTTGTTTTCATCGTTGTGGGTGTACCGAACATCTGTCAAGTCCGCTACTGGGTTTACACCTTTTTGGTTAGTCTATGGTGTGGAAGCCATTCTTCCTATAGAATGCGAGATACCTTCTTTGAAACTAGCTGTTGAACTCCTACCCAACACTTCTGCTGAAGAAGAACGTCTATTGTATCTAATGCGATTAGACGAAACTCGACGTGATGCCACCCTAGTAATAGAAGCCCAGAAAAAGCGTGTCAAGGCCCAATATGACAAGCATGTCAAGCCTCACGTTTTCTCCGAAGGTGATATTGTTCTTCTCTATGAACAGGATCGAGATGTGTTAGGAGGTGGAAAATTCAAACCCATGTGGCGAGGTCCTTATATCGTTCACCGAGTTTTGGAAAAAGGAGCATATGAGTTGGTAGATTACGATGGTATCCCTTTGAGTGAACCCAGGAATGGGTTGTACTTGAAGAAGTACTATGCATAAATAATCTGTGCACAAGTACTTGTATTTTAATGTATCATACTTTTTGTGTGTTACTATAGCTTTCTTTTGTCATTATCTGGTCTCTACCCTTATGTGATGTTGTTTTTGATTTCTAGATGTCAGAGTCTTCGCTACCCTATATTGGCTTCGCTGATGGCGCTAGCCGTAGTACTCAGAACCTTGCTTCTGCTGCATGGGCAATTTACACCCCCATAAACAAACTTGTCTCTTTACGAGGTGTGTGCCTCGGCCGTGCGACCAACAACATTGCAGAGTATAGCACCATTATTGAATTATTGGTTGATGCTATCTCGCTTGGAATTCGTCATTTGGTTGTGCGACTTGATTCGCAGCTTGTGGTACTATAGTTAAGTAATGTCTACTCTATCCGAAGTCCTACTTTGTTACGGGTGTATTTGCGAATTCGCCTCTTGAAACGTTATTTTGATCACATTGAATATCAACATATTCCTAGATGTCTAAATACATTAATAGATGCATTGGCTAATTATGTATTGGACAGAAATTTGAATCATTTATAAATCAATCACATCAATATTCACACAATATAAGGTAAACTGGTAGAAGCCATCTGTATATATAATGATCATAAGATTTTTTTACAAAAAGTTTGTCCGAAGACCAAAATGTCAAAATATGAAGCTCATAGCTTCTACAAAGTGATGTCACGGATGACGTTCATAGTAACACATGACTGCTAGAGAAACCCTACAAAGCAGTCGACTCTTGGATGTTGATACTCCTCCAGTATGATGTTGATCGCGTCATGGAACCTCTTCCAGAGTCATGTCTGGAATGTCTGCAGTCAAGCCCTCTAGATTCTATTCCACCACTTGATAATCCTCAGCATATTGTGGTGCTGCCACTACCTCTCCTCGCCGCTAGATGGGAGAAGTGCCAGGAGGTCTGTAAGGTCCAACATCTATGTTATCAACAAACAATTTTGTATTAGTCTTTGGACGAACATATAAAACAAAAAAATTTGAATATGATAAAAATTCAAAAACATTTAAAAAGAGAAAATGTGTGTACTTCTTACTAAGGTCCCCCCACTGAGCATCCTCTGGCAGTGCTAAATCCAAATCTCCTTAGCAATCCAACCCAGCATAAGCATAGTCATCAACCATCAACATCTGTGGTTGAATCCAGTCAAAGAAAGTATCATCATACTTGATGATCGGTCCTGATACGTGTCGGGCCATGAGCCTACACCATCTCAACATCCTTGGATCCCTAGGACCCGGTATATTCCACTCCACCTGCAGTCTCAGTGAGGGAACCCTCTCAAGGAAGAAGGACACCAACAAAGATCCGTATCCAAATTGTTTTAGTTCGCCCCGTCTACATTTGGTCAATTGCTTTTTTATACTACGAAGCACAGCATCTGCCCAGTCGAACACTCGAGGCTCAGTACACTCAATAGCATACTGGAAATAACTCTGTAACGACATGTGAGGAGCAGAACTCCCAGCCATCCGAGCTATAGTAAATAGGATAGTACGGAGGGTCAAATATCATACCCCCCAGATAGCTACTTTTCCTTTCTTTCTCTCAGCCTCGAGAACACAGTGTATACGACAGTACTCAATCATCTGTAGCCCACCACCTCTGCTACCGGTCAGGCTCACATAGTATTTGCGTCAGGACAATTCAGTCAAAAAGTAAATGTCCTCAATGTCTAAGGACAGTGTGTGGACCCCCACATGAAATACCTGTTGATTAGGGTCCCACATACGCACTAGGTACTCTAATAGTCTGACTTGGGCCCTCATGCCCGGGATGCGAAAGTACTTCAGGAGTCCAAAATCTCTTAAAGCAGCTATAGTAGGTGGATGATTTTCAGCCATTGCATTGTCTTCTTCATGTTCCCTTTCACGCCATTCAAGCACCATTTTGTTGGCAAATTATCTGCATAAGGAACACAAGAAGAAGATTAGCAACTATTTTCATGAATTCATGCTCTTTCATTAGCTAAATTTTAAAAACTTTTTTGATCTTTGCGGTTCTCGCAGGTGCCCTGTGTGCACAGTGTGAGAACCTCGTAGGTGGCCTTAAGCTCACCTGCGAGAATGCCTCATTCTTGTAGGCCCCATGAAGCCTGCCTGCAAGAATGGCAGCGCACATGTAGGGCTTGGGAAATCAAATAAAAAATGACTTTTTAACCAATGAAATTGAAAATTTAAACCATGAAAATGTTAAGGACAAAGAGCCTACCTTACTATCACAGACGGCTCGCTGAATGGTCTCTCGTAGCTCCCGCAATCTGACGCCGAACTCTGAGGGTAAAAGAGGGGTTTTTTGGAGCTCAAATAGTGGAAAGGTAAAAATGATGTGGTAAAAAGAGTATTTACTCCTTTTTATTTACTTTTACTATGTCATTTGATTTTTTATGCTTATTTATATATTAAACCATAATCCCTAATGTCATTTTGAGCTAACCTTTTGTAGGCGTGATGCTTTGGATGATACTATACAGGGATACAGAGATATTTTTCTTTGTCATCGCGTATTTTTGATTGTTTTTTATGGTTTTTATATAAAAACCTCGAGCGTGGTCTTTGTCCGTTATTACGCTCGTAAATACATGAGAACGAGATCGAGCATACTTTTATCACTTTTTCGGGCTCAACAAGGTTATACGAAAAAGGAACCCCCCGGGAGTCCTCTTTAAGCTCTTTTCAGACTCTCTAAACATGAAAAGATCGTCGAGCAACCTTGCTATTTTCACTCTCGATAAAGTATTTGAAGTAAGCATCTGGTGAGCGGTAATTTCTCTCTTTTTCGGTCTCGTCCAAACTATTTTACAAAAAAGGAACTGAGAGAGTTCTCTTTTAAGTGTTTTTCTAGACTCTATAATCATGAAAAACCTTCGAGTTTTCTAGCTCTGGACTCATTAAACAAACATTGCCAGACCCATGATGGGACCGAACCACTCCTTCTTAGGGTTCGTTAAACATACTCCGAGGGACTTGTCCGAAGGATGAGCTTACATCAACAAGCATATGTTATCCTCCTTAAGCTTGCGTAAAAATAAAGAGGTACTCGCCAGAAATGGTGGGGGAAAATTTGGGAAAGGGATATGTTTTCATCTTCGTATTGATTGGTAGTAAGTGTTGCTCTTGAACATGACACCCCCTATTCATCACATTTGAAGCCAGTTTTGGAAATCCATTTGTCTCTCATTCGATTTGCTACAAGGTCATTCCTTGCGTCATCTTTGAGTCAATGCTACCAAATCATTGGTCGTGTCGTTCATATGTTCAAAAGAAGTCCATCTGAAACCTATATTAAGTCGGCCATCTTCAGTTATCCATTCTCTCCGTGTCGGCGTTCCCTTTGTCCAGTCTAATTCACATCATACTCTGTTTCACCTTCAAAATATGTTACTCATTTTGTGTCATTGATGAGGGATACATCAAGGCCCTCCTGTGACAAGTTTTGTTCTGTCAACTTCATCTCATTATCCGGAATCAAGACTTAGAAATTAATTGGTACCTTGGAACTTGCATGCCTCAATGGAAGATTTCCTCACTTTCGACAGTAGGTTTACATCACTGACCCCTGATCAAAAGATTCCATCGGATGTTCGACTTCAACTCATTCATTCACACTCGATGGATTGTACTAGGGTGCCTTGGGAGTCATTGACATCAATGGTGATTTTCCTCACACTTGTTAACGGTTTCATCAATGACTGGTAATCAAGTGGTTTCTGCCATTTTCGACTTCAACACATGTAATCACATGGTTAGATTCGTGCTTTGGGCGATGAGATTGAAGACCCTGGACATAATCTCTTTCGTCCAGGTTGTGATGGAGTATGTATTATCTGCGACACATAGATCCACTGTGTATGTCTCGTGGCTATGTCGTCTCAATTTGAAATTTCTCACATAGATCCACAGTGTATTCCTGGTGGCTATGCTATATTTTGACGGCATGGATCCACAGTGAATGATTGGTGGCCATGACCCATGTCTACAATGTCACCAGTCTGTGATCTGAGTATGGGAATGCCTACCTCAGAATTGGTATATATGATATTCTGCAGATGTTTGGTTGTTCGCAGGTTTTCGATTAGGTGCGGTCCTGGTTTCCGACACACACATGCAGCTTACAAAGTCTTTTGGCTGTCACTCGTTCCAACCTCATACTTTGGGGGGCATTTTGTTACCCATGATTTTGGTCATCATGATGATGTATTGATGATGGTGTACTCAGGCTCTTCATAAGAACTTTCTCCTGAGAAAAGTT
>JZKD02S1610475.1:139163-152144 GCA_000966675.3 Picea glauca
CTCTTCATAAGAACTTTCTCCTGAGAAAAGTTACTTTCTTCTCTTTCCAGAAATATCATTTTTGAAGAAGGTTCGCAGGCTGCTAGTATATTTGCCTGCGAGAATGCCTGATTCTTGCAGGCTGCCTTAAGACAGTGTGCGAGAAGTTCGCACTGTGTTGAACTGCTAGGGTGAAAACTCTTCCTAAAGCAAGGAAAAAGATGAATTCTCGATGCTTCTAGAAGGGAATCTTCTAGAAGAATGAGATGGCATTCGAATGGTTATCCTAGTACTGGATTCCCTGATATTTTGGGATCATTCTTATCCAAGTAACTAATTCATTCTCTCCTATATATTGAGGGAATTCTCAAGGAAAAGGTTAAGCAAGATTCATTGGAGAATTGGTGAAAGAATTGTGTGAAGGACTCAGCATTGAACAGTAGCTTGGAGACCCTAACAAGTCTACCAAGAGGATTTGATCTTCTTCATGCAAGGATTGAGCAAGTGTGTGTGTCGGAGCCAAGGGCCATCGAAATGAATTTTGCGACATCAAGGCTCAGGTTGTAATATTTACTTTCCATTAATATGATACAGTAGCATGTCCCTTTCCCATAAAGATATTTCCACTTTATTGTATAATTCCTTGATCATATACATAGATTGACTGTTGAATAGATTATGCTATATTCACTTTGGTTGGTTTGTGTTGTCTTGGTCTTGGCTACACGAGAGCACTGGAGTGAAGCAGGAGAAACAAAGACCATAGGAAGCGATAATAAGGTATGTTATTTGTTCTTTCCTCTTAGTTAATTCAATGGTCAAAATCTAGGGAAAGAGTCATGTTCTGTCTTGCTTTGTTCTAGATCCAAGTGGATCTAGGGAGATCGGTTAGTGTCCGCACCTATAGATTTATCCAATAACACCGGGATAGGTAGGATTCGATGGTTGTTGAGGAACATTCATGAGTGGGGTGAAACCTGGTGGATTATGAGTATAAGTTGGTTGATTCGGTTGTGGGGGACAAACAGCTTACCCTTGAGGGGGGTAAAACATTTGTCTGTGAGGAGGGTAAATATTATCCCCTTGGGGAGAATAAATGTTAGACCCTTGGGGAGGATAAGGTTGTTGTCCTTGAGGACCCTAGGTGGGATTTGGGACACCCGGATAAGGTTGTCCAAAAGATAGTCTGGAATGAACAAGATTTGATACTCCTCCTTGTGGGTTATTGTATGATGGCCCCATGGGGTAAGGTTGATTAAACATACCTCCTGGAGGTACTCCCTAGGATTGTTAAGGGTTTCCAACAAAATAAGGTTTCCCCCCTGTCATAGGTTGATTTACAAGCGAGGTTTGACCAGTAAAGGGAGGTTGTCCTTCGAAAGGAACATGCAAAGGTGGTTGTCCCCCAGGAGGGGTAGGCCCACTAAAGGATGGTTGTCCCCCGAGAGGGATAAGTCCACTAGATGGTGGTTGCCCCCCAATCGAGATATGTCCTACAGTTGGTTGTGTATGTCTGGAAAGGGTCTGCATTCTCTGTTGTAAAGGCATTCCAACAAGATTTTGTGGAACATGAGGAGTCGTAGTTTGAAAAGGTGTAAAGGTGGGAGTAGCGGTTGAAGTGCCTTATGTATGAGTAGAAGTGATGAATCCAGCATTAAGGTGGACTTGTGATGATGTAACAGTGGGATCGATGACTTGTTCGATGGGATGATCAATAGTTTGATCGGATGGTCTTGCCTCAGCGGCAAGAGGTTCATGAGGATTAAGAGGTTGTTGAATATATTCAAAATGCTCATAAAGATCACGTCCCTATGGAGTCCTCCATATAGAACGAGCAGGTGTCTGATGTGGATCTACTGTGTTAGTAGGACGAATGGGGGTCCTATATTCATCACTAAAAAGTGGTTCTATGGATCCCATATATGTCTCGGTAATTGGTCTCAAAGGCAAACTTGGGACTTCTTCTTATATAATGTTATCAAACGAGTCTAATCGAAATAAGAGTGGTTCAATAGGAGCTTCTAACACAGGTGTAGTATGAGGAGTGGGATCCTCAGTCGTAACCAAGGCTCTTTCTAAATTTTCTAACAAAGGAGTAGCAGCACTCCCAGCGTGAGCAATTTTATACCTCTTCACGGTAGGTGTCTTCTAGTGAATTAGGAGGTAAGGGTTGGTAGTCTTCTTCTGGAGGCATCCCTTGCATCCTACGTGATCAGTGAATACCTTTATTGTCTACAGGCTCAATCTTGTAAAATTAATTAAAACAATATCACACGCTAAAAAATATAGAAATACCAACAAGCAAACAAACCTTCTCTCAATGACCATACTAGTTGGTGATGAAATACAACATCGCGTGATCAAGTCGATAAGGGGATAGGATATGAGTGGGTGGAATAGTTATGATGGATACATGATTAACGAACTTATGCCTTGGTTCAAGCTTCCACTTTTACCCTCCAAGGAGCCTGAGTGAGCTTGACCACCGTCTGTTCTAGGTACAACGAAGACTTCCCTTCACCGTCACCTTGTGTAAATACCCTAAATATTATGGCTACTAAAGACACCAACTCACAGTCATCCCCTGGGTGGGTACTGTCGACAGTCCTGTCTGAACGCATGGGTAGGATAACAAGTCTTAAATCCTTCGAGAGAACTGAGAACAAGTGGACCAGTAGAACTCTAGAGGACCCTGAATGGATTCAAAATTCACGAAGCACCGAGACCAAATGAATACAGGTGGAACTCAAGAAGAACCCCCAATATACGATCTTACTACTACGAATGGTTAAACCGTGGAGGGATAATCTTTGTGGCTCTCTCGAATGCGACCTCGTGCGTAACCCTTGTGTGAGAGGGGGATCCTAGATAAGCTTACACGAAAATTGGATTTTATCTCCCTATCACAAGATACTAATGTTTGTTTTGAATGCTTTGGAGAGTTTTACTCACAGCCTAATCCAAAGCGCTAATCCTAGTCTAATGTTGGTGAAAGAATATAAAAAGAAAAAGTTTCTATATTTATTTTAATTAGCGTTGATTTTTTGTGGTTGTTCTTTACTCAGAGGTGAATGAGAGTGAAACTGATGGTATTATGACTCGATTCCCAAAACTTCATAAGAAAAATGATAAACAATTGTTTCCTTTCAATGAACTTCTATTTATGGGAAGGAGAAGAGATTTTTTTTTTCACTCTCAAACACAAAAAAATGTAGAGACTTCATGCAATTGCTCTCAACAGGAATCCACTTCAATGCTAAACCATTCAAAAAATGATTCTAATATCCAAAATCCAATCATGAAAATATATCTCTTTGTTTAAATCTGAATTTTAATTGATTTGATTCGAAGCTTCTTATGCCAACTAGATTTCACTATTTTAGACAATTCGAAGAAAATATTATATAAACAAAAATCACACTCTCACAATAATCAAACAAGAAGCAAAAAAAGTCCAAAATTTTCAAAAAGAAATCCAAAACTCAAACAAGAAAAATTTCTTGGAAAGGTAAATCAAAGATCAAATGGAACAATACACAGACCTCTAGACTTCCTTGCGACAACTTTCAAGAAATCAGATGAACAAAAAAGTATCAAACCAACTCAAGATCTCAAAGAGGAAGAGTGATTCCAAAACAAGGAAATATCTTAAAAACCAAACAAAGAATCAAAAACTCTTAGAAAGAAAATGGTTGCAAGTTTTATAGAAGACACAGACTGATAGAAAAAGTCTTGAGTAGGAGGAAAAACCAAAAAAATCACACCCAGCAGAGGTATCCCTAAATTTTTCAACAGAAGAAAAAAATCGGCGCTTTGGTTATAATAACCCCAGAGCACTACAAAGCTCCCTAGAGCACTGCAGGGGAGCAACGATTTGAAATCAACGCTCTGGATATAAGGGAAGAGGGGCATTGTTTTCTGAGAATGAAAAAGTGTTGACCCAGAAAACAAAAAACTTAGGAAGGCTTAATCATCAGCCTATGTAGGATGACTTCAAGACTAACAACACATGTAAAAAAGAGGAAAAACACCATGAGTAGGATCTGAAGACGAGAAAATACAAAGACAAGACCAAGGAAGGAAACCAAAACTAAAAGCTTCAGTCCCCAGTGGAGTCGCCAATTTCTATTGTAGGAAAATTCCCTTGCGGACAGGTGAATGTCCTCTTGGATCTTAGACCCCTATGACCAAGACAGAAAGGTGTTAACTTTGAACACTGACGTTCCTTTAAATTTAGCTAAACTAGTCAAGGAAGAAAAAGAAGAAAGTATGAGTACCTTTTTATGAAGTTTGTTTTCTCTCGATCCGGGTTGAACTTGATCTTCAAGTCCTTCAACGAGTTCTACAATCCAATAAACAACGAAGACAAAACATACTTCCTATTCTACTAGTATTAGTTTAAAACTACATTCATCAAAAGAGACAAGCCCATGCAAATGTACTTAAACTTCAAGGAAACAGGCTAAGCACATATATTAATGAGAACAAAACAAGGTGCTTACAAATGTAGATGCAGATGTAGGAGCCTCACCAAGTCCTCCTTGTCCAACCCCTTGCTCAAAATATCCACGATCAAAATGACAATACTTTTCACTGATTATTCCTCCTTTTTCACCATGAGAATGCCTCCTTATATAGGCTTTCAGAGGATCAACCACCTTAGATATTCTTGGAATAAGTTGAGGATATGTCTCCATCAATTGTGGGATTCCATTTAGATCTGGCCTTGAACTTGGATTCGATCCAAAATGACTCGGATGCTTCTTAGTTTTCCTTAGAGATAAGGGGGATTTGTCCCAAGATTTGTTCAACAGATCAGTGCTCCCTCAAAGTTGGCCACAGAGCATTGCAGCTCTCCCTGCTAAGAGGGAAAGGAGTGCTAGCGCTCCTTGCAAGTGGGCACGGGAGTGCTGATCTCCCAAAATACTTTTAGGATGGTAATTCCTCAAGGTAAAATCTCGTAAACTTTACCAAAAGATATATTTTCATATTCTAACGAGTCTTAGAGGATGTTCCAAGTGTTCTTATGATGTCATCCATGATGCAACACATGTGAGACGACATTATGATTTTTGCGACACTTGCGACAAAAGTGCGACACTTTCTATAATGATAATGAGACATAATCGAAGTGAGTAATTTTGACGTGTAACATAATTGAGTAAGAGAAAATCACCAGCCGAGGTTGTGGCAACCGGGAAAAGATCACAACAAGAGTCGAATAGTCCTCAAGGTAAGCAATGGCTTTGGGCTTCCTCAGTCCATACTTTCGAGCTTGCTGCTTCCGAGGGTTTTTGGAGTGGCGAGTGAGAGATATTTATGAAATGCCCCACCCAAAAAAAGAACTTCCAACTAGGCCAAGCGATTCAGCTAAAACTTGGCCCAGTTACTCGGTGACTAATGAAGGATTAGTCCTGGGGGGAAGTTCCATCAGCTGGGTCTATCATCTACCTCTGGTATCATCTAGCTAGGGGTAAATGGAGGTTGATGAAAACCATGAAGAGTGTTGGAGAGAGTAACATGTAGTAGTGGATTACCTTTATTAATAAAGATGATTACTCATGGAGACAGACACAACAACTCAAGTCTTGGAGAGCTGGCGAATTTCTGCATCTATAAAGAACAGTTCAAGGAACCGTGGGATGACTTACTTAGGCTGAATGAACAATAAAATGTTTAGACCGTGACCTAGCAAGGTGACTAGAATAAGAAACCGTTGGTAAAATTGAACCATGGGATGCATGTTGACCTATCTTGATAGGTGTTTGCACCCTTTTTGTCACCTTGGTGAGCAAATAAGAGGTGCTTACATGCCCAGTTGGTTCTTGCTGAGCATGACAGCTATAGAGGAAAGAGTTAGAGAAAGAAAAACAAAACTATAAGCAAGAATTAAACTAAAACAAACTAAAATTAGAAGCATATGGATATAGATATAATAAACACAGAAAGACCAATATCACCAATGTTTTTAGGCTGATCTATTGATGAAATCAAAGCACAATGAAGAAAGGGGACTATGAGTCCCTTCTTTCTCCAAAGGAAGGCTCTTGGACCCTCACAAACTTGCTCTCCTTACAACAAGAAAAATGGAAAATGGTGGTGAAAGAACTCCTTGCAAATCCACTCAATGGAGAGGTGGATTGCTCAATGAAATGGTGCCAATGTGATCTTGTCAAGGATTGAGTCCTTAAAACAATATAGGCAGCATAACATTACATGAAATTCCTTGAGAAAATGAGGTTTCTTCATGGCTTTTTATAGCATTGCATTGGGTGATTATGTAACTCCTTTGTAGTGTGAAAAGAGGCTCTTTAGGGATTTATTAGGTCTTTGACCAGCCCACCATGCAGATTCAGCTCAGATTTGAGGGTCAAATTGGCTTGGGAGCTGATCCATAAGTGGTTGGAAGGCCGACCAATTCAATAAATGCATCGTTTAGCAGGTGCGCGGGTTTTTGTGCCAACAGCCGTGCATCGTGCATGTATGCGCGCATGGTACGTTCTTGTTACGCGCATGTGCGCGCGGACCCAACTTCTGTAAAGCACTCTTCAATTTTTCACTACTTTGTATAGTTTTTGACCTTTTTGAATGTTGTAAGATTATTTCAGGGCCATGAATGACTTCATTGCTGTTTTGATGATGCTGAGTTATTGTCGCCACGTGCGGACGAAATTTCAGTGATAACAGATGCCCCCTGATGGATGAGGTTAGGAGCATACGTATAGCCGAAATCCATCAATGTTTCTTCTACTGAGAATGTTGTTGTGAGAGAGAGAAATAGTGGGATCGGTGAGAGAAATCCTTTGGAGGATAAAGGAACCGGTAGAACCTGACCTTCCATAAGGTGCGTAAAATATACAACTGTGTACAAACGAAGTGGGCATGCCCCATGCTCGTGTTATGTAAATCTGAAAACGATGACTGAACGATTGGTGTAGACAACTGCAGCGCCCGCGGGGGTGGAAATGATAAAGGCAGAAGACAATTCTGCAAAGGAACATACTCTGAATAATAGGCAATGATCACGGTAACAAGTATTGGTGATGATGCAAGCATTGATGGCCCTACCAAATTCAGAGGTCTTCGGCAAATGATAAAAATAACTGCAACAATCACAAAGTAAGATCCACCATAACATGAAAAAGTGTTGGCGTCGAATGTTATGGGGGCCAACGACAACAGGGAGCAATGGTTTTTCACCCTGTGTCGTCCGAGATCTCTCATTGAATGGAGAATGAGAATCAAGATACTGTCGCCCTTCTGGAAAATTGTGCTGATGTCGACAAAAGGGCAACGTGACTCTTAGAAGCAAAGGGCTTCGTGGAATCTACTGAGGTGAGGAAGTGGCAGAGGTACATGGATGAAATCAAGGAGTGGGAAGACTCAAGACTTCCCTTAGTTGGAGGATGTATGAGATAGAAAGTGGCCACAACCATGTAACAAGGTCGAGTGTTAGGGGAACGACAAGACCGGTGACAAGTTGTGCCAGAGTCGGGACAAGGTGAACAAATTCAGAGGGTAGAGGGGAGTGACCTGTGGAGTACTCTAAAGATATGGACGATGCCGGCAGGGGTAGATGATAAGTAATGCTCCAACCAAAGGTGACATGGGTTGCGCGTGGCCAAAAGGAAGCAAGTCGTCAATGGTGATGACCAAAGAAAATGTAATGACTGGAAATAAAGGCGTTTGTACAATAAATAACGAATAATTTGGGGAGAAATGTACAAATACAGAAACGGGTGCCCCAACGTGAAATGAGTGCCTCAGGGATGGCAGATGTTTCTTAGGAAACTGATGGAGGGTGGGGCCCCCATTGGTGAGTTTCTATATGAGGTAGGTGAAATGAAGGTAGGTTCGCAGATGGGCAAACTGATGGGGGATGAAATGGAGGGTTCATGATACTGCGGAGGTGCAGGTAAAAAATAGAACCGTAAAGAGATAATCTGGGAGTTTGTGGGAGAAAGCTAGCAAAATGAGGAGAAGAAGTATGTGGTTAATTCGTGACATGATGAAAGACTATCGGGACTCCCATCCCTAAAGGGTAATGACGAACAGCATGAGTGTCAAAAAATGCCAAAAGGTGCTATGAATAGAACAACTCATGTGTGTGAGAATGCTACCAGGTGACAGTACCGAAGGTGCAAATGGAGGCGTGGGTACTACAGAGCCGGGAAGGGGGGTCCTAGAGGCCATTATCATAGGGTGTGACTAGAAATGTAAATGCGATACAATGGGAAAGACTACATGCCAGTGCTGAGTATATACCTGAAGGGGTGGTGTTGATGAGTGATGATCAAGTACCTGCACACATGACAACCAAATACCCCAAGTGAACAATATCTGAATAGAATCTAAGATATGAGCATGTATTTGATAAATGTGACTATGCGTGTGCGTACCTGACCATGATAAAAAAAAAGGGCACCCCGGGGGCTCATGATGAAAAGTGACCCAGGGGCTACCATGATGTAGGTGACGGGATGCTGATCCTGTGGCTGAAGACGGTTTGTCAAACGGACATCGTGGGCTCCCGGAATGGTGAGTGGAAATTTGGCAAAAGGTCCTGTGGGTGGCTATGACTAGTGGACGCCTGCCGCCGGGGCAGGATGGTCCTGTGGGTGGCCCACCACTACCTGGGGCACGTGGTGGTGGGCCGCCACCTCCTCTGGGGGGAGGAGCATGTGGTGGTGCCATAGAGGCACCATGATGTATATGTTTTTGTTGTATATAGGCTGGTGAGACGATTTTTGGTACCGAGGTGCTGTGCTGGCCTACGGATAAGTGTATTTTTTGTATGTAAACTTTCAGATGGCCTGATGGGCGATTATATATATATGAGTATACATATTTTTGATATCCTAATGTTGTCTACATGTTTTTGTTGATGTTGTTGATGATGTCTATTCTATATATATGTTGTGACAGGATTTGTGAGATGTTTATGTATGTGTAGCTTGATGTGATATATGCCAATCTAACACCATGTTAGCTAGTTGATCTGTTGTTTGATTCAATTGTCTTGGAATATGTGTAAATGTAATGGAATCAAAATGTCGAGATAAAAGCCTAACCTGCAGGTATTTGCGAAAGAGGCACGGATCGCGTACATGGTACACATTGTTGAGCTGGAGAACGACTAGTTGAGAGTCGAGGAAAACGCTAAGGTGACGAATATGATGAGACTGGGCGTCGGCCAAGAGGCCAATGACCGCAGTGTATTCATCTTGGTTGTTGGTTGCTGGCCCCAAACATATGCCGCTTGAATGTAGCATTTCGTGTGAGGGGGTGTAGAGAGCCCAAGCAGCCGAGGCGAGATTTGGTGTCCAACGGCTGGCACCATCGGCGTAGCCAATGTGGTAGGCTGGTGGAGGAAGCATCTGTCAATATCACAAAGGATAGTTTAGAAGAGAGGGAAGGAGAAAAAAGATTAAAAATGCTAGAAAAAAGAAATAACCTAAAGTAGGATGATTACGTTTTAAGCATAAAATTTCTTGAGATATAACCCGTTGACGGGTTCGTTGAGAGCAAGGCCTTCGAGGGAGGCCAAGATGTATGCGCCTTTGGTGAGGCAATATTGGATGATGTAAGGGCCATGCCAAAGTGATTCAAACTTGTCGTGGCCAAAGGTATCATGAGCGATATCGTAAGCCAGGACTAGGTCACCTTCACGAAATGATCGAAGGTTGACATGGCGATCAAAGGTAGCCTTGGATCATTTTTTAGCTGCCTCGTTGTTCTGTAAGGAAGATCGATGATCTTCATCCAGAGACTCCAAGTTCAGCAAGCGCTGCTCCATTTGAGCAGTGTCAGGTAATAGCTCAATTGCGGTGCGTAAGGTGGGAATTTCACACTCGATGGGAAGAGTTGCCTCGACCCCATGGACTAGATGGAATGGTGTAAAACTGGTAGCGGTTTTCACAGCCGTTGGATAAGCCCATAGCGCAGAAAATAACATGTGATGCCAATTGGTTTTATGTTTATTGACTATGCGTTGTAACATGGTCTTGAGGACTTTATTTATTGCCTCGACCTGTCTGTTTGACTGAGGGTAATATGGGGAGGCAAACTCATGAGAGAAGCCTAACCGAGAGGAGAGTTCGACGAAGATCTCATTCTCGAAGTGTTTCCCATGGTCGGAAACGAGTTGGAGGGGTACTCCAAAACGAGATATGACGTGGTTAAAGAAAAAACGCACTGTGGTGTCAGCGGTATTGTTGAAAGTAGGCATAGCTTTGGCCCATTTGGTGAAGTAATCAACGGCGACAATGATGTACTTGTGGCCATTGCTGGAGGGGGGATTACAAGTCATAAAGTCGATGCCCCATTTACAAAAAGGGCCGGCAGTGATGACAGGGTGGAGAAGAGCGAGGGGTGCCCGGGCTTTGTTGGCATAGAGCTGACATTGCTCACATCATTTCACGGCATGAATGCAATCATGAAACAGGGTAGGCCAAAAGTAACCGGCTCGGATAATCTTCTGAGCAGTGGATATACCCGAAAGATGACCCCCACATGCGCCACTGTGGTAGTCGTTTAAGACTCTATTGGCCTCATCAATAGTCAGGCATCGACGAAGAATGGTGTCGATGCCCTGCCAGTATAGGATGTCTCCGATGAGAAGGTAGCGGGGGGCCTGATGGCGAATACGTCGACGATCATCCCGTGACAGGTGGTTACCGAATTTTTGAGTTAGGAGGTAGACGAGAAGGTCGTCGTACTAAGGATCGTCCGAAGTAATGTAAAAGAGGTGTTCGTCGGGAAAGTCGGTATTGATGGGGGCACTAGTGGTGGCAGAGGGAAGGGTTGTGACAAGTTCGGCGAGAACAAGGGCCTTCTTACTTTTAGGTGTTGAGAACTCAAGGTTGTACTCCTGAAGGATAATGATCCATCGAGCAAATTTTCCATTAACTTGTCGACGGCTGAGCAACTATTGCATAGGGTTGGAATCCGCAACGACTTTTGTGGTGCGAAGCAGAATGTAATGGCGTAGTTTCTGGACTGCGAGGACAACTGCCAGAGCCAATTTCTCTTCGTGTTTATATTTCAAGGGGGGGTCCTGAGAGGTTCTTACTAACGTAATAAATGACGTGTTCACGATTGTCATCTCCGAGATGGACGAGGATGTCGGCTACTAATACAGCTGATGCTGATATGTAGAGGATGTAGTCGCAGGTGCACTAATTAAGGGTGTATTTGAGAGTGCTGCTTTGAGATCATCGAATGATTGTTGGGCATGGTTGTCCCAGTGAAATGGGATTTCGTGACGTAGTAAGTGGAGGAAACCGTGTGCGCGTATGGCGTAATCTGGTACAAAGTGTCTAAGAAAGTTAGCTTTGCCCTGTAGACTCTGAAATTGTCGTAAATTCCACGGAGGTGGAATTTCGGTGATAGCTTGTACTTTGAGGGGGTCAACGGTGATACCGCTTTGGGAAACAATAAAACCGAGGAGGCGCCCTATGGTGACACAGAACATGCACTTGAGGGGATTCAAGCGGACGTTGTACTGACGACATCGTTGAAAGATGATTCGTAAATCGTCAAGATGCTGGGTGCGTTTCTTGGATCGAGCTGTGAGGTCGTCCAAGTAGGCGATGATGATTTTCACCAGATCATGGAAGATGTATGTCATCGCACGCTGGAAAGTTGCGCCGGTGTTCTTTAAGCCAAAAGGCATGACACGATATGCAAAGGTGCCCCATGGGGTAGTGAATGCGGTTTTATATTGATCGGCTGGGTGGATTTGAATTTGGTTATAGCCGGAGAATCTGTCCATAAAGGAGAGAACCTCATGGCCGGCGCAGTCATCGTTAATTTGATCGATAAAAGGCGTTGGGAAGTTGTCTTTGGGACACACGTGATTGAGGTCATGAAAATCTGTGCAAACGCGGATGGTGCCCTGTTTTTTGTTAACGGGTACAGGTTTGGAAACCCATGAGGTATAGGCGATGGCGTAAAGAAACCCAGCAGTGCGTAATTTGTCAATCTCAGCTTTGATAGCCACGGCTTTGGAAGGGTGTAGCGGTCGCTGTTTTTGGCGAACTGGTGTGATGTCGGGCCAGGTGTCGATGTGATGTTCGACAATAGAGGGATCGAGTCTAGGCATTTCCTTGTATGACCAGGCAAAAATATCCCGGTATTCCTGGAAGAGGTCTTTATATACGGCTATTTCTTGAGGAGTGCAAGCCGCTCCAATGATGATTTCTTCGACGATGTCGTTTTTAATAGAAATGTTGATTTTGATGGTGGGGGAAATGTTGGCCATATTACCTTCTTCAAAAGCATCAGGGGCAGGAATAGGATTGTTGAACCAATCGACGGGCCCTGATGGGATGAAATCTTTGGTTTCGACCGCATAAATGGGGTTTTGGTTAGGAGTCATGGGAACTTCCTGTGGAGAGAAGAGTGCACGGTGATGTAGCGCATCCCAGGGAAAGTCTGGGCGGTTTAGCTCTTCGAGTATTTCCTCGTCGCATTGGAAATGCCGGGAATACAAGGGATCATGAGGAGTGATCTCAGTGACAGGGTGGTTGCCCCCTAATGAAGAAGCAGGGAGAGCCAAGCTGGATGATGGGGAGGGGTCACTCGACATGAACCATATATTAAAGTACTGAGGGGTACCCGTGGTGGTTGGGTGGAGGGTCTCCATAGGGGAATGAGCTGGAGAGTTGGGGGGGTTGCGGGGTGAATCCTCAGAGACGTTATTTAAGAACCATGGAGGTGTTAAGAGTGCCTCAAGTTTGGGAGAAATGAGATGAAGATCCTCGAGTGACGAGGTAATGTCAATTATCGCCTCTGTGGGTTGGTGAAGCAGGGCCAACTGACGTTTCCTGTGTGCAAGGATCATAGGACACTGGTATGTAAAGTGAGCTAATGAATTGCATAGAGAAGCTTCAGGTTGTATATGAACCCTTCTTTGCGTTGGGTAAAAGATTTCTCGACAATGCGGCTATACATCTCTGCTTGTGTGCTTGCTAAAGGATTTCTGTAATGAGTTATTTACCT
>JZKD02S1610475.1:199469-211900 GCA_000966675.3 Picea glauca
GCATTGATGAAGATCTCTATGGGCGACTAAAATGGAGCTACGATCGTTTGAATGATTGTAACTTACAGAACTGTTTTCTATATTGTGGTGCCTTTTCCGAAGATGCAGAGATTGATGTGGATCGATTGGTGGAGATGTGGATAGGGGAGGGAATGGTAAACAGCAGAGACAGAGGGCAATTAATGGACGTAGGACGCAGGTATGTAAAGCTATTAGTAGAACGTTGCTTATTTGAGTATGTTCGTGAAATGGAATTCATAAAAGTTCACGACATTGTTCGTGATATGGCACTCTATATTGCTGAAAAGGAAGGGAAATGCTTATTTAGAACAAGTCAAAAGCTGGACGAGTTTCCTGCGGAACAAGTGATGGACATGGACGATTGCAAAAGAATAGCGATTCGCTATTATAATGATACTGCATTTCTGCCAACAGATCTCCGATGCCCTGAACTTCGAACTTTGATCTTAGCCCGAAATGAGGGTTTAAGAGAAGTTCCAAATGGCTTCTTATTCAATCTCACCTCTCTGAGAGTTTTGGATCTGAGCTACACCAGTATAACATCGTTGCCAGATTCAATGTGGCAACTCAAACAGCTTCAGTTTGTGGGGTTGAATCACACCAAAATCAGTAGTTTGCCTGTTGAAATATGCAATCTCTCTCGACTGCAATTTTTGCATCTTAGCGGCTGTACAGAGCTAGAATCGTTGCCATCTACGATAGAAAAGCTTAAAAATCTCAAGCATTTAAATTTAAATGATTGTGACAGGTTAGCGGGGATTCCAGGTGAGATCTGTCAACTTACGTCATTGAACAAGCTAGAATTGTTCTCATGGCCCGAAGCTATGTTGGGCGTGGACGAAGCGAAGAGTGGTATGTGCAGTTTGAAGGATTTTACAAACTTTCCAAATTTGATGGAGCTCAGGGTAGGTGTAAAGCCGGGAAATAAAGTAGATGGAATAAGGTCGGGAATAAAATTGGGTATAATGGGAACTTGGTTGGAGATGAAACATTTGACTTTGTACTTTGATCTTGAGTATCGGAATGATGTAATGGAGGATCTTCCCCTGGACATGCAAAACATGAAGAACCTGCATTCATTTGATCTTGTATACTACGGAGGGATAAGTTTGCCCAATTGTATTTGTGACTTTGAACGACTGGAGGAGTTGACTTTGGTCTGTTGCTACAAACTACAAGAGCTTCCACCATTGGAGAGATTGCCAGTTTTAAGGTTATTGACACTATCAATCTTATCTGAAGTGAGGGAGTTGGGGATTAGGGGAAGCGTTGGTGGATTTCCGATGTTGGAGCGCTTGACTATCCGGGAGATGGATAGTTTAGAGAGTATATCAAATGTTGTGTGGACGGAGGCGACATTGCCCAAACTTCAATCCGTGTCGATATCGGAGTGCAGATCATTGAAGAGACTGCCCATAGGAATAGAGAAGCTCTCCAATTTAAAAGACATACAAATTGACAAAGATGTATGGGAGAGATCAATCGCGGCAGAGGAAAACATAAAAATCTGCCTTGAAAAAAGAGTTGGGATAATTGATTGAAGTAGGGTAAGGATATTTTAGAATATTAATTAGTTGATGAAATGTTTTTAGTAATTATTATTTTGAAGAAAATTTGAGAATGTAATATAGTAGGTTGTAATAATGTAATATTGCAGAAGTAATTGTTATTATTATGATAAGTATTTTAAAAGATTTAATCACTCAATACCATAGGTTGTTATAAAAAAATATGTTTATAAAAATTTCAAAAAGTTGAACTTTTAGAATACAGATTGTTAGTATTTCCCAATGCCACATTTTATTAATCATTGACCATTCATTAGTTTGTTTTTAACTATAAATATTTTTTTCTTAACAAAATAATTATTGTTTCATAATATTTAAATTACTTTTATTACACATGTTATTGATTAATCAATTTTATTTATTATTGGTGAGCTACAACAAAATGAGATTTTTTAGGTTGAACTCACACAATGCAATTTTTTTTCCAATCTTAGATAAGTTTGGAGTTTTAATTTTAAATAACTACTACACCTATTCATTGAGGTCATTAAATTCATGTGTGGAATAAATACATGTAATGTCATAATGTTGCAACATATTTGTTTTCTTGAATGATCTTGTAACAAAATTTGTAACAGAATTTACATTTATAATAGTTGCATATTGTTCACTAGGCCTTGAGACATTGCTATTACCTATTGGTGCTAGTTGGTTACTAGGGTGAGAACCACTCTTAGCCTTTTTTGATAAGGAGGAATTGCAGAAAAGACAAAATAAATTCAAAGAGAAAACAATATTAATGTGGCCCCAGTCCATATTGTCAATTTTTCTACAAACTATGCCGAATCAAAATGGTGAAATTTACTTGAATATTACATCTTGAATTGAAGACAAATTTTAATGGATGCTTCAGATTTCTGTAAATATGTTTTTAATGTGAAAATTGTTTGAAATTTTATACATCTTGCATATTTTGGAAATTGGAAATTTGATCCTTCCTTTTTTCGACCTTAGAATTTTTTCGAGTGCACTAACCGTATGCAATCTAATGGATATTCTTAACACCTTTGGTTAGAATTTTAGTGTTAAACTCAGAAGATCATTTACAAAACTAAGATTGTGAATATGCATAATTTATTCAATGTTGATCCTCACTCACTAATTCCATGTGCTACCACACTACATGATTCCATGTGCTACCACACTAATGCATGTAGGATTGAATCGATAGGATTTACAAAAAACTTAGGGAATTCAACTTGTCTATGGCTAAGTTTTGCATCTTGGACCAAAAAACTTTGGGGTGTTGGGCACTACTGATCATGCACCCCCTACAACACACATGCATAATTACAACATTTCATCTTAGGCACAACAAGAATTCCAAATAATTTACTAAATGGCCAATAAATTACAAGCCCATTATAGATGCCCAAAATATAAACCCATTTACATCACATCACCATGCATACCTTATGTTTTACCTCTTCATCTGGAGTCTTCTTTATCTTTCACCATTCATATTTTTCAAATTCTTCACGTCATTACAAGTCTGTCTTTTGTTGCTTATGTATTATTTTTTCATATATCTCACTTACACGTGCAATATTCTTCATGGATACATTTCTTGTTGGAGTTGATCAAGGTCCAACAAGAGCCCTATGACCTTGGTTTGGAAAACTTAATTGACACACCATTGTCATGATTTTACATACTCAAGTTAACTTTGGTTTTACCATGACTCCAAACTTGACTCGACCAAACTCTTTACATGTGAAATTCATTTAATGACTTGACATATCAAATGGATTGAACACTAACTTTAACTCTTTACATAAATTCTTACATCAATATCATATTTACTTTGTTTCACAATGGACTTTAACTCGGCAAATACTTCACTATCACCACCTTATGACACCAATACCAAATTGTGTTAAAACATTGAGGTAAGGAATTTTGAACCTGGGCTTCCATTTTGTCAATCAAGGCAATGTATCAACACCTTTACAAGAAAAATCAACAATCCTTTGAATTCATTTGACTAATATTCAACATTAGGCACCAAAATATGCAAACTAGCAAATTATTTAAAGGGAATCTAATCATTGTCATTCTTTTAATACCTTGAAGATGCACAATCAATGGCATGGACCAAACTCCTGCGTCCTTTCACTACGGTTTGAGCCTCTCTTGTTCTTGGGTCGTTCCTTAATTTTGATTTCCTTGCAGATCTTGCTCAAATCATAATCTTGGTGACTTCGTATCCTTCAATACTTAGACAATGAACTTGATATTGTTGGTCAATTGCACACTTTTCGACCTAGTATAGTTTCTTAAACAATAATTTCTCTTAGAAATTTATCATCTCATCCTTCCAATTAGAAGCAAGATCAATTGTACCCTCAATCAACTCGTCATAGGTGTTAATGCTCCCACAAGATGTTGGTCATATTCTAATGCTCCAATTTTACACGAACTCTAAGTTTATCACCACATGACAAACAACACGATTCAATGCCACTCTCCACATATATATATTCAGATGTATCAATTTGGTGTTTGTATCTGATGTAGAGTCTTCAGATACGCTAGTTGAATAATACAACATCCTATTTCACAAGCGGTGGCCCAATTCTTAGTTTGACACCACCGAGAACCAGTGGTGGCTCCCTTATCAAATAGATGGTGTTGCTCACAAGAATGGTATATTCTTGTTTGTTTCTTATTTTCTAGGATGATATTTGCAGCACTCCACCACACACCTACTCATGCTTTCCCTTTACAGCTTGACGCATTGGATTACCTGAACCCTTTTCAAAATTGGAAACAATGCCCCCTTCTCTCCTTAAATGCATAGCTGCCAATACACAGGTAGACACAGGTTGCATTTTCTAGTACACATGGTCAATCAACTTTTTCAAACATTGTCTCAACCTCTACAAATTTCTTCACGACTCTTTCTCAAAAAATTAAGGCTTTATTTGCTAACACATAGATGGTGGTTCATTTTCAACACTCTTTCAACAATGACAATATTCCATTCCTTTGCAAACAACAAACAACAAAGGTGGTGTTCTTTAATTCTCATATGGGTAACCAACATGCCCCTCCTTTAACTTTCCACATTGGTGGCAACTTGACACATCACGCAGGCTCTAAGATGCCTTCTAAACACATCCATACACAGGAAGACAATAGTAAACATATTGCAAGCTATTCTCATTCACTGTTTGTGTGTGTCACTCAAGTTTATCGATCTTCTCAAGTTTCTCACTATTTCAATGATCTATTCTTCTATTTGTGTTGACAAATGTAACATATGTGCTGGTAAAAATTGTGGTCTCAACTTAGCCTTTCAAATTTGTATATGCGTTGTACACATACATTTGATTTAAAAAAAAATGATATAAGAAACACATGGAACAACACTTCTATATCATTTCCAACAAAGCCGCCTTCTGAACAAGCATAGAATATTATGAAAACCACACAACAAATGAATTGATACCAAAAATTGATGCAAATTTGAATTTCAACCCTGTATTCCCAAACAAGAAGTTACAACAACAACATATAAATGATTCTCCTTCAACTACAATAGTTAGTAAGCTATCCTTCACATAGGTAGTGATTTGAGGCTTAAATTCTTTTCCACAAGTGGCGGTTATGCCCGTAGATTATTTTAGGGGCGAAATTTCGCTCATGGGTGAAATTAAGGGGCCTCCAAATTTTTATTGGGCGAATTTTTTGTATTAGAGTGATTTTTTTAAACTTATATCATTAGCCCGTAATTTATTTTAGGGGAAAATTCATGTATAGGGTTAGCCCATGTTTTTAGGAGGGATAGAGGAAAAAAATTATATTTCGTCCCTGAAATTTGGAGGGACAAGCTTCCATTAGCCAAATTTCTAGAAGTATGGGAATTTCTGGTAGCATCTTGGCCCTACCATTTAGTAAAATAGGGGTTTATGGTTTAATTCGCCCCAATTTTGTGGTATGGGCACTCGGTAGCTACAATCTTCCCTTTGCCCGATTTCCAAAGAACAAGGGGATTTCTGAGAGCATTTTTTCCCTCCCACCTGGTATAAACTTTATGGAATCTGCCCATATATGCATTGGGTTCAAATAAGAGCTTTATGATGCATGTTTTGCATTGTATAGCCATAGGTTTGTCTGGTTCCTCAAAACTACAGAGGTTCTTGAGTGGGTCAAGTTTCAACACGATTCAACTTGAAATTTGAAAGATTGCACTTACATAATCAATTAGTACCCAATGCAGAGAGTCACGAGGCTTTGGCGATGAACAATTACCAGGGTTTCTGTTCGTCTTGATAGGTATTTATTTACCTATTCCTTCATCTCAATGTGTTTCCTCATAGCAAAGAATTATGAATCATATTGGTAAAATTAGAACATTGCTCTGTTTTGTAACTTGTTTTATTAGATAACAATTAAAGAAGTAGTGTTGTCATTGTTTTAGTTCTTCTGGTACTAAGGTTGATGTTCCACAAATCCGCAAGGATAGATTATATAGTTCATCCATTTGGGTATCCTTTCCATAAAAAATTTAGCCCATGTCAACGGCTTCAGAAGAATGAAGGTTATTTTTTGAAGGATATGTAGAGTAAGCAAAATTTGATTTTTATTGGCTTAGCCCAAGGTCGGGTGCCAATGCTTTTGATGTCAAACACTGTTATTTTCTTGAAAGTTTCTCTTTAGGCTTCAAGGATAACTAGTATGCTAATATAATTGAAATGCTCACATTATTAATCCCATCTTCAATGGCATAAGTAAGATCACTCACATATCTAACGATGGCTTCTTCACTTTCGTCACTTTGTTTAAAACATATGTATAGTCTCTAGAATTGTTTTTTGCATTCTTTCATTGCCATCTCCTTCTATCTCAGGTTTTGTAGCTTCCTCAAAATAATTAGGGAATAACAAACATGAAATAACTTAACCTTGAACTTGGAAACCATTTTGTCCCAAATTTTGTACTTATCTTTTCCCTTCTTCTATCTATCTGGCTATGAATTATCCTACCATGGGGATTAATGACCTTTCAACTTAGTAAATGCAAACTTCACTCTTCTATGGTGTTCACTTTGTTCAAACTCAAAGGACCTCTCCATTTCCCCAATCCACCCTATTAAGTCTTTTGGATTCATACTTGATGATAATGTAGGAGTCTCCATTATAGGTCTACATACCGGATTTGTGATAGAACTTATCACTTTCTCCTCATGAGCATTGGATTTTGTAATTTCTTCTCTTGGGTCTTCCTATTACTCTTCATTTCCACTCACATCATCAAACTTACTTCAATTCCCTTTCTATGGGATTCTTCCATGACATCCATTTTGGGAGATATTGCTCTAAAAAATCATATGATATCATTATCAACCTCTTCTTCATGTACTCTACCTATATTAACTAGTAGTCTAGTACTCTTCCTCTCCTACATGACATGTTTCTATTGATATGCAATCTCCTTCCTTTTTTTCAACTCTCCTTTATAGATTCTTCTCACAATTCTACCCAATAATACTCCACCAACACTTTCTTCTCCCTCAACAACTCTACACAACAATATACTCTTATTTGATTTGTCTCCCTTGATGTAGGTATCAACCTTCTCTAATACTAGATGGTGCAACTACTAGCTGCAACGTCTAAGAGTGCACAACAATACACATAAGTAAACACACAAACACATGCAATAGCAAATAATAACACAACTTGTATGTTATGCTTAAACTCATGAGAAGTACATTTTGCAGTGATGGACTCTTGTACTACTACAAAATATGATGTTCAAGGCACTTTTCCAAAATTACATGTCAGGTTACAATGTCAATTTAGGCTTACAACAAGATTCATGAATGAATTCTTCTCCAAATCTATTTAATTATTGAGTTTCCCACTACACAAGTTCTTCTTTCTTCCTTAGCTTTGTCACCTTCATCTTCTTCACGAGAAAACTATGTATTTCTCTGTGGGTGAATGGATGATAGATTCCCTCCCAATGAATATCTTATGACCACTATATAAATATCATATTCAACTCCTCAACCTCCATGATTGTCCTCATGCGATTTTCCTTGTGAGACCATTGCCACACTAACCACATGAGTTGGCCACATGCCATCTTTCCATTGGCTGTGGGAATTTGGGTGATTCCCCCCTTGATATCCACTCATAATACTACAACTATTTATTTAGTGAAAGATCAAACTACCCATATATCCATGGTATTTTTGGTGCCCACCTCCCCAAACCCCTCCAAAAATTCATGCGGTGAGATACCCTCATTGATCCTAATTGCTAAAGGATGATTGTTGATTTCTTTGTAGTTTCTTACTCAATTCTCATTCTCATTCTGTCTACCAACAAGAAATAACTTCTCAATTGACATGCGATATATGGTACACCTCCATTCTGTTAATGTTCAAGCTTAAAAAGATCACAACAGTTCACAGTAGTGTTCTTTAACCTTTAACAATTAACTAGAACATTAACTGAAGCATAAGTATCACTGAAAGAAAGGCATTCACATAGAGGACAAGTATTTATCTTGGGAAACCCTCAAGGGGAAGAAAACCCAACAAACGTCTTCTTTTGATATATTGATCAGTCAAACAAGTACAATGAACTTACAGGACTCTTCTAGAAAGAGGGAGATAAGAAAATAAAATAGTTCTTACTGTTGTCACTATGTCTTCAATATATTTGAGCCTCTACCAGTAGCTTTTGCTATTCTCTAGTTGTTGTCACAAAATTGTTTTGTTGTTGCTTGTTGGCGGCCCCAAATCTGGCCTTAAGGCTGTCTCAGAACTTCCCTTAAAGCTGCCTCAGATTGTTGCCCGGAACTTAGTTATTTCACCCTCAGAAAATGCCCTTAGATGTTGTCTAGAAAAAGCTTTAGATGTTGTTAAGAACACCTCCATTTGTTGTCCAAAACACCTTCAGAACGACCTCTCACATAAAGTAAACACAACTATACACATAAGTAAACACACAAACACATGAAATAGCAGATAATAACACAACTTGTCTATTATTCTTAAACTCATGAGAAGTACATTTGGCAATGATGGACTCTTGTACTACTACAAAATATGATGTTCAAGGCACTTTTCCAAAATTACATGTCAGGTTACGATGTCAATTTAGGCTTACAACAAGATTCATGAATGAATTCTTCTCCAAATCTATTTAATTGTTGAGTTGCTCACTACACAAGTTCTTCTTTCTTCCTTAGCATTGTCACCTTCATCTTCTTCACGAGGAAACTATGTCTTTCTCTGTGGGTGAATGGATTATGGATTACCTCCCAATGAATACCTTATGACCATTATATAAATACCATATTCAACTCCTCAACCTCCATGATTGTCCTCATGTGATTTTCCTTGTGAGACCATTGCCACACTAACCACATGAGTTGGCCACATGCCACCTTTCCATTGGTTGTGGGAATTTGGATGATTCCCCCCTTGATATCCACTCATAATAATACAACTATTTATTTAGTGAAAGATCAAACTACCCATATATCCATGGTATTTTTGGTGCCAACCTCCCCAAACCCCTCCCAAAATTCATGTGGTGAGATACCCTCATTGATCTCAATTACTAATGGATGATTGTTGATTGCTTTGTAGTTTCTTACTCAATTCTCATTCTCATGCTCTCTACCAACAAGAAATAACTTCTCAATTGACATGTGATACATGGTACACCTCCATTCTGTTAATTTTCAAGCTTAAATAGATAACAACAGTTCACAGTAGTGTTCTTTAACCTTTAACAATTAACTAGAACATTAATTGAAGCATAAGAATCATTGAAAGAAAGACATTCACATAGAGGACAAGTATTTATCTTGGGAAACCCTCAAGGGGAAGAAAACCCAACAAACGTCTTCTTATGATATATTGATCAGTCAAACAAGTACAATGAACTTACAAGAATCTTCTAGAAAGAGGGAGATAAGATACTAGCACTAAGAAAATAGTTCTTATTGTTGTCACTATGTCTTCAATATATTTGAACCTATACCAGTATCTTTTGCTATTCTCTAGATGTTGTCACAAAACTTTTTTGTTGCTACTTGTTGGCTGCCCCAAATCTGGCCTTAAGGTTGTCTCAGAACTGCCCTTAAAGATGCCTCAGATTGCTGCCCAGAACTCAGTTATTCCACCCTTATAAAAGACCCTTAGATGCTATCCAAAACACCTTCAGAACAACCTCTCACATAAAGTAAACACAACAATACACATAATTAAACACGCAAACACATGAAATAGCAGATAATAATACAACTTGTCTATTATGCTTAAACTCATGAGAAGTACATTTGGCAGTGATGGACTCTTGTACTACTACAAAATATGATGTTCAAGGAACTTTTACAAAATTATATGTCAGGTTACAATGTCAATTTAGGCTTACAACGATATTCATGAATGAATTCTTCTCCAAATCTATTTAATTGTTGAGTTGCTCACTACACAAGTTCTTCTTTCTTCCTTAGCTTTGTCACCTTCATCTTCTTCAAGAGGAAACTATGTCTTTTTATATGGGTGAATGGATTATGGATTTCCTCCCAATGAATACCTTATGACCACTATTAAATACCATATTCAACTCCTCAACCTCCATGATTGTCCTCATGTGATTTTCCTTGTGAGACCATTGCCACACTAACCACATGAGTTGGCCACATGCCATATTTCCATTGGTAGTGGGAATTTGGGTGATTCCCCCCTTGATATCCACTCATAATACTATAATACTACAACTATTTATTTAGTGAAAGATCAAACTACCCATATATCCATGGTATTTTTGGTTCCCACCTCCCCAAACCCCTCTCTAAATTTATGCAGTGAGATACCCTCATTGATCGCAACTGCTAATGGATGATTGTTGATTGTTTTGTAGTTTCTTACTCAATTCTCATTCTAATGCTCTCTACCAACAAGAAATAACTTCTCAATTGACATGTGATATATGGTACACCTCCCTCCTAATCCCTATGATCAGAATTTCAGTATGGATCATGTGACAATATCTATTTGGACTTGGTTACTGTACAACTTTGGAGAAAATAATATTTTGTCAAACCTGATCAGATTCCTCAACCTATATGTCAATTTTTTTAGGAGGAAAGCATGCCTTCTATCGGTAATAAATAAAACTATCAATATGATTGGTTTGTAGTCCCGGAAAGCATGCCTTCTATCGATAATAACTAAAACTATCAATATGATATCAAGGAAGATTTCAACTCAGATTTGGGGAGATTCCAAATCATGTCTTATGAATATTTTTCCACCAAATGCTCTGCCACCTGATATGCCATTTATTTTCCAGCTATTAAATTTGATCAATTATTTTGAAAAATGCTCAGGTTTAACAACATTATCCTCAACTTAAATAGACTTGAACTTATTATCTTCTGACTTTGTAGCTGTGTTTCCATTGTTAGCAATAGTTTTTGATGTCACAGCCTTCTTCCAAGAATCGAGTATGCCACTGCCAACTAGACAGTGACAAAAGCACAAATATTTTCTTCAAGATGCTTTGTGATATTTCAAAGGTTTTCAATGTACTATTAGCACTATACTTTAAAGTTTAATCAGATATCTAGTACTCTTTCCCATTCTTCAGGACACAATAGTTCAAAGTTGGCTATAGATCCCACAATAACTCCAATAGATAGAAGTATAGCTTGCAATCCATGTGCCATTATTGTCTTGGCAGTCCCTCTTTTCCATGAAATGGAAATGCCACCAATGGAATTATCAACAACTCTAAGTAATATTGTCTTGATGGCATCCTATCTCACAACTATTGTGAGAGGAAAACATTAGCGTATCACTCATGTATCACTCCTAGACTAAATCATTATGCTTGTATGGTCGATCTTCTTGTCCATGCAAAGAAACTGGATGATGCATATGCCTTTATTAAAATCATAAAGGATGCCCTTAACATATGATGTTGGGGTGTGGAGAGCCTTGCTCAATGCCTGCATGATTTATTGCAATATAGAACTTGGGGAATTTGCTGCAAAAGAACTTTGTTTTTTTAGCTAGAAGCTGAGAATGCTAGATATTATATTCAATTGTCAAATATTTATGCCACAGCTGGTAGGTGGAATAATATTGGGAAGGTAATAGCAATGATGGAAGAAAGAGGTATGAAAAAGAACCTATGGTGCACCTGGATTTAAGTTGATAACAATTTTCATATGTTCTATGCTGAAGACAGGTCACATCCACAGGTAGATAAAATCTATGCAATTTTAGAAATTTTGGCTAGGCAGATTAAGGGGGGGGAAGGTATGTTCCTAACATAAGTTTTTTATTGCATGATGTGGATGAGGAAGACAAGGAATACCTACTATGTGGTCACAGTGAGAGGCTAGCTATGGATTTTGGGTTGATCAATAAATGCACTAGAACTATTATAATACTATTTGAATTTCCAAAAGCCTTTGTGTGTGTGGCGATTGCCACATTGCCAACACATTCATCTCTATGGTTGTTGAAAGGGAAATTGTAGTCAATAATGGATATAGAAGAATTATAAGGTTGTATTCAATAGATAGTATAAGACAACTATCCTGAAAATATAAAATGGTTACAAGCCGAAGATTAACATTAGATAATTAATGTTGTTAATTGGTAGATGTTGAATCATAGAAACTATATACAATAAAGGATAAGAGAATTTGATTTTATAAAAAATAATAATAAATATAAATACATACAGATATTCTATACTTGGTATGAATTTTACTAATTTTATATTATTTCTCTTGCAGGTTTCACTTTTGGCTTCTAGATCAATTTGAAATTTCAATTGTGGAATATTTATTGAGATGTCA
>JZKD02S1610475.1:216838-241001 GCA_000966675.3 Picea glauca
AAAATGATTGAAACACCTCTTCTTTCCCTTATCCATCAAAAATAGCTATTGGATCTGACTTGACAATTCAACAAATGTCCATTCGAAGAGGTTTCAAACCATTCCAACTCAAAAACTCTCGATCTGGGCAAAAATTCGGTCATTCTGGCAATGACAGGCTTTCATTGGTTATCCTAGAAGACTCCTAAGTGGATTAACTATCAAAAGCTCTGCTTTCGGTGGTTAATGAACAGTCATCCTGTTTGCCTAAACCACCGAAACTTCAGCTTTGAGAAAACTTCAAAATTTGCAAAAATGATTACCTTGATTCTTTGCTGAATGTTCAAGGTCTTTTGGACGATGCAACTCTTGTTCGTGCAGATCTGCGAACTTCAACTTGATATGTGGAAGACTCTGGTATATCTACCATGGTTGTAGCTAAGTTGGCTAGAGTCTCCAAACTTGTTTACTCCTGTGTTGGTGATTGAGAATCTTTTAATTTCAACCTCAGAATTCTAAGTTGTCTGTACAGCTTCATGTTCTCCCTTATCAACACCCTGTTCCTATCTTTGATCTTATCATGCTTTTATTTAAGGCTTTGGTTTATTTTGAAAAGCTCTGCATTTCTTTCATTCAAGTCTGTATTTTCCTTTTTAATAACTCTTTCCAAGACTTCCATTTCATAGACTTGTTGCAAGAGTTTATTGATTTTCCGTGCCCTAGATGCTTTAGGCTTACTTGAAGAAGCTTTTGCCAATGATGCATTGTGTGCCTCTGGGGGAGTTGGTGAAGGTAAATTGGAACAATCGTCTGCAACTTTTCCATCATGTACATTACCTTGTGTCTCTGCTAACTCTTGTTCTGGCTCTGAATCACTATAGGGTAGGTTTAAAGGGTTACTTCTTTCAGCAGAGTCCTTGGACTGCTCACCCTCAAACTGTAACTTTCTTTTGGTTCTTTTCTTTTTAACAGAGGATGATTCTATCGGATCTCTTGGTGGTGAGATACCCTTCCATTTTCTATGACTTCTTTTAGGAGTAATGGTCTTCTTAGTGGCAGCCTTTTTACCCTTCTCCTGTTGTTGCCAATCAGTCTGGAATTCATTCCAGAAGAGGAAGTAGTTCCAACCTACCTGCCTTTTCTTCAATGACTCTTTGACAATGAGAGTAATGAGTCCTTGATGAGACAATCTACTTGCCACCTTAGTGGGCTTGGCCTTGACCTGCCTATCCATTTTCGTGAGGGCTTTGTGCAAGTAAAATGGTAAATTAATGGGAGATCTCCCTATGAAGTGATTTAAGAGTTTGAAGTGGTAGAACATGACTCTGTTGTATCTACCTTCACAGGTGATATAGACAAAGATTGCCTTCAGGAGAGATTTCCACTTAGGTTCTAGATAAGACATTGGTATGTCTTTTTTCCATGTAAGATGTTTGTGCAGAGGCTGTAGGTAGGATCTAAATTCGATGTTTGAAGGTACAGTTTATTTGAACCAACAATTGCCTGTTCTGGGAAGACCAGTGAACTCAGCTATGGCTGCCTTATCAACCACAAATTGCTCATTTCCCACTGTTGTTTTCCTTCCATCATACGAGCTAGCAAAGGTTTTGGACACCTGTTGGTGAAAATTTGCCAATTTTTCACAATACGTATAGACTCTAGTCTTCTTGAAGAACTCGGCCACCTCAAGGTGCGCCTCAAGGTACCAAAATCCATCCAATTCAGCCCTTAGAACTAGCCCTTCTTTCGGCATTAGTGAATGATGACTTTACCTGCGATTAAGGAAAAACTTCATGCCAGGCAAACAAAGACTCTATGATTTTGGATGACGGAGAGTATGACTCATAGAAAAACAAATGGTACAGGGTGACACAGAGTTTCGATCGCAAAGCTTAATCACTATCGAATTTAGGCAACAGACTGACTGAATATACGCAGAAAATTTCAAGTTTCGGTGAGATATACAATTGAATTGAAACAATATGGGATTTGAACTACCTGATGACTCGACCGAACTTGATGGTATGAAAATTGAATTGAAAATGATCTACTGAAATCTAACTACACTCGGCGATCACCACAAAAAATGGGATTATAATCTCTGGATATGCGTTTTCTTGATGAAATCACGGGCTCAAGACTATCTTAATGACTCCCGAATTCGAATTGATAATGAATGGAGATCAAATCAGAGATTAATTGGGGTCATAATGAATTTGTGTACTCGTGACTGGAAATGGTGAGGGGCTACATGACTAATCATTTATGTTAGTCGGGAAACATGCATGAGTTTCTGTATCTTTGCCGAGTCTTAATATTGAAATGACAAATGTAGTTAAAAGGACAATAGGGTATCAATCTTCGGATAGATACAACAAGAACATGCATACCTTACCACCTTCATGGGATTTCGGCGGTTATGTTTTCATCATTGCACCAATTGACAACTGGCTCGTGTGAAAGCAGGGGCTTTTCATTTTTCCCGTCAAAATCTTTTCGGTAGTTAACCGCGCTTTTGTTTTTCCCTCTTAACTACCAAGAACGAAGGCTTTTAGTGGTTAATGAGTGCGTTTCAGGCTCGCCTAAACCATCGAAACCTGAGAGTATGTATTTTTCTTGACCAAACCAAATCAAAAGTTCTTTCTGAGTTTATTTACAAAAAATAGACTCTCTAACCTACCTACAAAAATTTAGAAATAATTTTTGGACCACAATCTATCACCTCAAAAGCAAAATCTCCACCAATTTATTTGAGGAGATAACACTGGATCCTATTGGGGATGAACGCCTCCCTGTGAGGTTTCAAGAACCTCAGAACCAATGCCTTTCCTGAAAAGAAAACTAAAAACTATCTTCTAGTGTTTCCATTGGGCATGGAGTTATTATGTAAAAATAAAGACTAAAACTAAAATTACAATGTCCAGGCTTCACAGCCTTAGACAAAATAGAGTTTCAAAAATCGCCCGTTGACCAGGCCACCGAACATTTCTTCACCTCCCAGATTTTGCAGAATGAATGTGTTGTTGTGTTGTACTTGAGTTATCATGAAAGGGCCAGTCCACAAAGAATCAAACTTGTTATGTTTGCCTTTATCCTATCTGAGAGCGTCCCATTTCAGAACCCAGTCACCAACCTGAAAATTATCCACTTTTGCCTTTCTGTCAAAAGTATCTTTGATCTTCTTTTGATGAGACTTTGATCTGTCCACTAACTGTTCACGTGCCTGCTGCAGTTCCACCAAATCAAGCATTCTTCTTACCATATCATTTGACTCAGTTTTCTCTTCCTAAAAGAATCTAGCCACTGGAAAAATTAACTGAACAGGAAAAATGGCATTAGTCCCATAGACCAATTTGAATGGAGAGGTTCCTATGGACTTTTTGATAGTTACTCTATCTACCCATAGAGAAAATTTTAGTTTAGAATCCCAATTCTTTTTGTTCTCCTCTAACAGTTTTCTGATGATTTTGATTAAGCTCTTATTGGATGATTTGGCCAGGCCATTACCTTGAGGGTAGTAGGGGGTCGAATGTACCAACTGGATGCCCATTGATTCACACATGTCGACCAATGCCTCTGCTTTGAAAACTGTTGCATTATCTGTTACCAGCCTTTTGGGACAGCCGAATCTGCTCAAGATATTTTCATAAAGAAACTTCATGACAACCTGGTGAGTGGCATTCCTGGTGGGAACTGCCTCTATCCATTTTGTAAAATAATATGTGGCTACTAAGATCCACTTATGTTCACCGCTAGATGAAGGATTTATCTCACCTATAAAATCTAAACCCCACTGCTGAAAAGGGCCATTCACTACTATAGGTCTCAGGGGAAAGGATTTTAGCTGTTGTTTTCCTGTAAATCTTTTACATTTATCACAAGCTTTGACGAAGGCACACACATATGAGAAAAGAAAAGGCCAATAGTATCCATCCCTTAGAATTTTATGAACTATGGTCTTCCAGTAATGATGACCTCTACAAAGACTTGAATGAAACTGATGTATAACTTCCATTGACTCTTCTTTGTCTAAACATCTGAGTAGTAAACGAGCAGGGTCTTTCCAATATAATAGATTATTGTAAATGCAAAATTTGATGGCTCTAAGATTAAGGGCTCGAGCTTGAGTCATGCTGAGTTCAGGGGGAACTTCTAGCTTTTGCAAAAAATGTATAATACCTGAGTACCATTCACAAGAAGACAAATGCTCTGCCACTTGTTGATTGTTATGTTGTCCATCTGCTGCCACCTCCGTCTGCAAATTTGCTGAATTTTCCCCTATGAAATTTATGTCCAACAACTCATGGTTTTCCTCCGTTAAAAGCTTAGCAAGGCCTTGGCCTTTTACCAATTTGCTGGGCTTCACTTCGATGTTGAACTCGATCAACTTTGCAATCCATTTAGCTCTCTTTCCATCAATATCAAGCTGAGTCAAAACATCTTTCATTGAGGGTGAAGGGACATATGCAATGAATTTTGAGTGGAGGATATAAATTCTGAAAGATTTTAAAGATTTTATGAGAGAATAGGCTTGTTTTTCAATAGGATCATACCTTAGTTCAACATCTCTGAGTGTTTTGCTGAAGAAAGCAACTGGGTGATCCATATTGTCATCATCTTTCTATAGCAGGACTGCTGCCACTGTGTCATAAGAAGCAAAGGAGAAAATGTAGAAAATCTTGCTGTAATCTGGGCTGATCAGAGTCGGGGATTCCATGATAGCCTGGTTGATATCCTGAAATGAATTCCTTGTGTTGTCTGTCCATTTTATCTCAGACCCCTTTTTCAGCATACATGTTATGTGTTTTACTAGCTCGACAAAATTTGGAACAAATCTTCTAACAAAATTAATCTTACCAAGCAACGATTGGATATCCTTTTTCGACCTTGGCAAGGAAAACCTCTGAATTGCTTCCACCCAAGATGGATCAATTTTCACGCCTTCTGCTGAGACAATGTGGCCTAAAAGCTTGCCTTTCCTAAGAGCAAAATGGGACTTTTTGGGATTCAATGAAATCCTGAACTGCCTGCACTTTAGAAACACTCTTTTTAAATGCTTTAGATGCTCCTCATGACTGCTGGAATAAACTATGATGTCATCAAGATAGATGAGGAAAAACTTGTCCTTCTCACCCACGAAAGCTATGTCCATGGCCCTTTGAAACGTGGTCCCGACATTCATTAATCCGAATGGAATTTTGGCGTACATAAAAGTACCCCAAGGAGTAGTAAATGTAGTCTTCTCTTGGTCATCAGGATGGACAAAGATCTGGTTATAGCCGGAAAAACCATCCAGGAAAGACATAACAGTAGCCCCTGAAATTCTTTGTAGCAAATGTTCCATTTTAGGTAGGGGATAGTTGTCTTTCTTAGAGCATCTGTTTAGGTTTCTAAAGTCCACACATAACCTGACCTTGCCATTTTTCTTTCTCACTATTACTAGATTTGCAATCCATTTAGAGTATCTCAAAGGGATTATGATCTTAGCATCAAGAAGCTTTTTTATTTCTCTTTCAATCACAGGAAAAAGAAGAGGACTGATAGGTATGAGCTTTTGTTTGAAAGGGATGGTGTCCTTCTCAAGAGGGATCTTATGTTGGATGATATCAGGGTCATAAGTCTTCAAATCACTATATTTCCAAGCAAAAACATCAGAAAATTATTTCAAAATGCTGCAATATTCGGACTTCTAATCAGCAGTCAATTCAGAGGAAAGATTTATGAATTTAGGCTGGCTTTCGCTCCCTACGTTGTGCTAATGAACAGCAGGATCTTTCTCCTTTTTATCTAGCTTGTAGGGGAAATTGTTGTGATCAAATAGCTTTTCGAGAGGTACCAAACCCCGCGGTATATAATTGTTAGTTAGCTGAACAATATCATGCTGACCCAATTTTTGTTTTAGCTTAGGCTTCTGGGATTCCTCTACATTTAGATTCTGCTGGTCAATGTGCATATCATAAAATTCATCTACCACCTGAAGAAATCTATTAAGTTCATCATCATCTTCAAAAAATTTCTAGTATTTAATATTGTCGGGCAAAGATGGCCTATATTTGACTTGGATTTCATAATTGAGCCTGGGGGTCATGGGAGGAATAAACATGTTGGCTGAAACAACAAGGGAATCGGCAAGATGATTCATATCCCTGGGTATATAAGAAATCTCAAAAATGGAAAAAGAATCTCTAATTTTCCATACCTCATCCCTGTAGGCCTTCAATCTGACATGCTTTGCTTGGAAAGTATTGTTTACTTGTTGTATGATGAGATCCGCATCTCTGAACACCTTTAAACCTTTTATCCCCATCTCCTTAGTTGAATTTAATCCCAACAGCAAGGCCTCATACTCTGCTATGTTGTTAGTAGTTTTGAAATCGAGCTTAAAAGACAAATGTATAGTCTCCTTCGAAGGAGAAATCAAAACTACCCCTGCACCTGTTGAATCTTTGGTACTAGCCCCATCAAAATACATAGTCCAAAGTGGAACACCTTTATCATCAGTTTGTTGTTCAGTGGGCTTCACAAGCTGCAAAGGAGCTGATTGAGAATCATCTATTTGAAGAATGCACGAGCCAAAATCTGTGTCTACAGCATAAATTGGATGTTTTACATAATTTTTTGCATTGTTGATGATGTAGGCAAGTTGATTCTCTCTGTAAAGTCTTTTTAGCTCTCCTCCAAACACCAAGATCGTAGCATACGAAAGATCCATCTACAAGGTACCTCCTAACCTTTTTCTCCATGGATGAGACAAGAGGAGTCCGAACTTGGGTGGGATATCAACAACCACCACATCCATTACCATGCTTCTCATTGGCAATTGAGCAAGGTTTATAAAAAGTTCTTTTATGAGGCCAAGGCATCTGACTTTCCTAGAGTCAAAAGAGAAGATATCATGATATGGTTTGATGACCTCAAGCTGTTATTGGATAAATCTGTAAGTGCGGACACAAATCGATCTCCCTAGATCCACCTGGATCTAGAACAAAATAGGACAGAATGATACTCTTTCCCTAGATTTTAATTATTGAATATACTAAGAGGCACAATTAAAGAACATACCTTAAAAGCGCTTCCTTTGATCTTTGTTTTTCCCGCTTCACTCCAATGCTCTCGTACAGTCAAGATAAAGACAATACAAACCAATCGAAGTGAAGTAAACACATTCTATTCAACAATTAATCTATGCATATGATCAAGGAGTTATGCAATAAAGTACAATCAACTTTATGGGAAAGGGACACATTACTGTATTATATTGATAGAAAGCAAAAATTACAACCTGAGCCTTGATGTTGCAAGCCTCCTTTCGATGACCCTTAGCTCTGACACACACACTTTCTCACTTGCATGAAGAAGATCAACCACCTTTGATAACCTTGCTGGAGTTCCCTAGCTGCTGTAGCTTCAGTCCTTCACACAATATTTCACTAATTCTCCAATGTCTCTCTTGCTTGTTTGCTTCTAACCTTTTCCATGAGAATCCACTCAATTTATAGGAAAGAATGAATTGGTTACTTGGATAAGAATGATCCCAAAATATCAGGAAATCCAGTACTTAGATAACCATTCGAATGCCATCTCATCCTTCTAGAAGATTCCCTTTTAGAAGCTTCAAGAATTCTTCTTTTTCCCTTCTTTAAAAAGTGTTCGCACCCTAGCAGTTATGCACAGTGTGAACTTCTCGCACCCTGGCTTAAGGCAGCCTGCGAGAATCATGCATTCTCGCAGGCAAATGTATTAGTAGCCTGCGAACCTTCCTCAAAAATGGTATTTCTGGAAAGAGAAGAAAGTAACTTTTCTCAGGAGAAAGTTATAATGAAGAGCCTGAGTACACCATCATCAATAGATCATCATGAAGACCAAAATCATGGGTAACAGAATGCCCCCCAAAGTCTGAGATTGGAACCAGTGATAGTCGATAGACTTTGTAAGCTACATGTGTGTGTCAAGAACCAGGAGCACATCTAATCGGAAACCTGCGAACAATCAAGCATCTGCAGAATAACATATATACCAATTCCTGAGGTAGGCATTCCCATACTCAGATCACAGATTGATGACATTATAGACATAGGTCATGGCCACCAATCATACACTGTGGATCCATGCCGTCAAAATATAGCATAGCCACCAGAATACACTGTGGATCTATGCAAGAAATTCCAAATCAAGATGACATAGCCACGAAACATACACAGTGGATCTATGTGTCGCAAATTATACATACTCCATCACAACCTGGATTACAAAGATAACATCCAGTGTCTTCAATCTCGTCGCCCAAAGTACGAATCTAACCATGTGATTACATGAGTTGAAGTCGAACATGGTAGAAACCACTTGATTACCGGTCATTGATGTAACCGTTAACAAGTGCGAGGGAAATCACCATTGATGTCAATGACCCCCAAGGTACTATAGTACAATCCATCGAGTGTGAATAAATGAGTTGATGTCGAACATTTGATGGAATCTTTCGATCAGGGGTCAATGATGTAAACCCACTGTCGAAAGTGAGGAAACCTGCCATTGAGGCATGCAAGCTCCAAGGTACTAAATAATTTCTAAGTCTTGATTCTGGATAATGAGCTGAAGTCAATAGAACAAAACTCGTCATAGGAGGGACTTGATGTATCCCCCATCAATGACACAAAATGAGTAACAGAGTTTGAAAGTGAAACAGAGTATTTTGCAAATTGGACTGGACACAGGGAAGGCCGACACAGAGAGAATGGAAAACTGCAGATGGCCGACTCAATATAGGTTCAGATGGACTTCTCTTGAACATATGAACGACACGACCAATGATTTGGAAACATTGACTCAAAGACGACATATGGAATGACCTTGTAATCAATCGAAAGAGAGGCAAATGGATTTTCCAAACCGGCTTCAAATGTGATGAATATGGGGTGTCATGTTCAAGAGCGACACTTACTGCCAATCAATACAAAGATGAAACATATCCCTTTCCGAAATTTTCCCCCACCATTTATGGCAAGTACCTCTTTATTTTTACGCAAGCTTGAAGAGGATCACATATGCTTGTTGATATAAGCTCATCCTTCGGACGAGTCCCTCGGAGTATTTTTAACGAACCCGAAGAAGGAGTGGTTCGGTCCCATCACGGGTCTGTCAATGTTTGTTTAATGAGTCCAGAGATAGTAAACTCGAAGGTTTTTCAAGATTATAGAGTTTGGAAAAATACTTAAAAGAGAACTCTCTCAATTCCTTTTTCGTAATATAGTCTGGATAAGACCAAAAAATAGATAAATTATGGCTCACCAGATGCATACTTCAAATACTTTAGCGAGCGTGAAAATAGCAAGGTCGCTTGGCGATCTTTTCATGTTTAGAGAGTCTGAAAAGAGCTTAAAGAGGACTCTAGGGGGGTTCCTTTTTCGTATAACCTTGTTGAGCCCGAAAAAGTGATAAAACTATGCTCAATCATGTTCTCTTGTATTTACGAGTGTAAGAATGGACAAAAACGATGCTCGAGGTTTTATGTAAAAACCCTAAAAAAAATAAAAAACACACAATAACGAAGAAAAATATGTCCATACCCTTGTGTTTAGTTATCATTGTCATCATACCTGCAAGTCATTACACTCATCTTGATATTAGTGATTAGGTTTAAACAATAGATAAATATAAAAACCCAAAAATGACATAGTAAAAAGTAACTTAAATGAGTAAATAACCATTTTTACCATATCATTTCACATTTTCACTATTGAGCTCCAAAACCCCCTTTTTACCCTCCAAGTTCGGCGTTAATTTTCAGGAGCGATAGGATACCATTCGACGAGCCATCTGCTGCATTACGGTAAGCTCTCCATTCTTGACATTTTCATGGTTTAAATTTTTGATTTCATTGGTTATTTTTGCATTTTCAAGTTGGTTTTTGAACCCTACATGCGCATGGGCATTCTCGCAGGCAGCCCATACGGGACCTGCGAGAACGATGCATTCTCGCAGGTGAGCCTTGAGCCACTTGCGAGGTGTTCGCACTGTGTAAAAGAGGCGCCTGCGAGAACCGCAATCTCAATTTTTTTTTTAAATATTGAGCCAATGAAAAAGATCTATATCATGAATAAAAACATTAATCCTCCTTTTATGTCTCTTATGCAGGTGAATAGCCACACACATGGTTCTTGAGTGGCAAGAATGAGAACACGAAGAGGATAATTCAAATGCCGAGAATCATCCTCCCACTATAGCTGCATTGAGAGATTGTGGGCTCTTAAAATACTTCCACATCCCGGGTATGAGGGCCCAGGTCAGACTACTGGAGTATCTAGTCCGTATGTGGGACCCAGATCAACAGGTTTTCAATGTAGGAGCTCATACTTTGTCCATATACATTGAAGACATATATTTTTTGACTGGGTTATCTAGGCGTGGGTATCATGTTAGTATGACCGGTAGTAGGGGTGGTGGCCTCAAGATGAGTGAATACTGCAATCAATACTGTGTACCAGAGGCTGAAAGAAAAAAGGGAAAAGTGGCTATCTGGGGGGTACAAGACTTGACCCTTCGCACTATTCTCTTTACTATAGCTTATATGGAGGGGAGTTCTGCTCCTCATATGGCATTACAGAGCTACTTCCAGTACGCCATCGAGTGTACTGAGCCTCGTGTATTCAATTGGGCCGATGCTGTACTCCGCAGTATCAAAAGAAAATTAACTAAATGAAGGCGCGATGAATTGAAACAGTTTGGGTATGGATCTTTACTAGTGTCCTTCTTCCTTGAGAGGGTCCCTGTACTCTGACTACAAGCTGAGTGGAACCTACCGGGTCCTAGAGATCCATAGATGTTGAGGTGGTGTCAGCTCATGGCCCGGCACGTGGCAGGACCAATCGTCAAATATGACGATATTTTCTTTGACTGGCTACAAAACCAGATGCTTATGGTCGATGATTATGCTTATACCGGGTTGGATTTTCGAGGAGATCTGGATTTAGCATTGCCTGAGGACGCTCAGTGGGGAGACCTCGGTAAGAAGAACATGTATTTTCTCTTTTTCAAATGTTTTTGAATTTTTTTCATATTCAAATGTTTTTTATTTATATATTTATCCGAAGACTAACACAAAATGTTTGTTGATAACACAGATGTTGGACAGTATAGACCTGCTAGCAGTTCTCCTATCCAAAGGCGAGGAGAGGCAGAACCACCACCACCACAATATGTCGAAGATTATCAGATAGTGGAACAGAATTTAGAGGGTCTGACGGCAGACATTCCAGATATGACTCTGGAAGAGATTCCATGACGCGATCAACGTCACACTGTAGGGGTATCAGCAGCTATGGGTCGACTGCTCCGTAGGGTTGCTAGGGCAGTAGTGTGTTACCGTGAACGTCAACCATGACGTCATTTTGTAGAAGCTATAAGCTTCAATTTTTGATATTTTGGTCTTCGAACAAACTTTTTGTCAAAAACAAACTCTTTTGATCGTTATATATACAGATGGCTTCTACCGGTTTACTTTATATTGTGTGAATTTTAATGTGTTTGATTTATAAATGGTTCAAATGTCTATCCAATACATAGTTAGCGAATGCATCTGTTAATGTATTAAGACATATAGGAATATGTTGATATTCAATGTGATCAAAATAACGTTCTAAGAGGCGAATTCGCAAATACACTCGTAACAAAGTAGGCCTTCGAATAGAATAGATATTACTTAGCTGTAGTACTACAAGCTGCGAGTCAAGTCGCACAACCAAATGACAAATTCCAAGTGAGATAGCATCAACCAATAATTCAATGATGACGCTATACTCTGCGATGTTGTTGGTCGCACGACCAAGGCATACACCTCATAAAGATACAAGTTCATTTGTTGGGGCATAAATTGCCCACGCAGTGGACGCAAGGTTCTGAGTACTACAGCTAGCACCATCAATGAAGCCAATATAAGGTAGCTAATACTCCGACATTTGGCAATCAAACACAATGTCACATAAGGGCAGAGACCATATAACGTCAAAAGCAAACTAAAGTAACACACACAAAGTATGATACATAAAATACAAGTACTAGTGCACAAATGAATTATGCATAGTACTTCTTCAAGTACAACCCATTCCTAGGTTCACTCAAAGGGATACCATCGTAATCGACCAGCTCATATGCTCCTTTTTCCAAAACTCGGCTAACAATATAAGGACCTCGCCACATTGGTTCGAATTTCCCAGCTCCTAAGACATCTTGATCCTGTTCATGGAGAAGAACAAGATCACCTTCAGAGAAGACGCGAGGCTTGACATGCTTGTCATACTGTGCCTTGACACGTTTCTTCTGGGCTTCTATTATTAAAGTGACGTCACGTCTAGTTTCATCTAATTGCATCAAATACAATAGACGTTCTTCTTCAGCAGAGGTATTGGGTAAGAGTTCAACAGCTAGCTTCAGAGAAGGTATCTCACATTCTATAGGAAGAATGGCTTCCACACCATAGACTAATCGAAAAGGCGTAAACCCAGTAGCAGATTTGACAGATGTCCGGTATGCCCACAATGCCGAAAACAACATCGTGTGCTAGCTTGTCTTATGAATTCCTATCATCCGTCGAAGCATAGTGATAAGAACTTTGTTGATCGCTTCGACCTGGCCATTAGCTTGCGGATAATAGGGTGTTGAGTTATCGTGACAAAGACCCAACTTTTCCATAAGTTCAGACATCATAAAATTCCTAAAATGACTACCGTGATCAATAACGATAGCTTGAGGCACACCAAAACGAGCTATGACATGGTTAAAAAGAAACAACGTTGCAGTCTTCCTAGTATTTTCGAATGTTGGCATCGCCTTGGCCCACTTTGTAAAGTAATCAACAGCTACAATGATGTAACCATGCCCCCCGACTGAGTGAGGGTGACATGTCATGAAATCAATGCCCCATTTCGCAAATGGACCAACTGAGACCACAGGATGAAGAGGAGAAGGATGTGACCGAATTTTCTGATTGTAGGTCTGGTAGGCATGGCATTTCTGAACAACAGTAATGCAGTCATTGAACAATGAAGGCCAAAAATAACCTGCGCGTAAGATCTTCTGGGCAGTAGCATACCCAGACATATGACCACCACATGCCCCGGAATGGCAATCATTCAGATCTTTCTCGGCCTCGTCAAACGTCAGACAACGTCGAAAAACAGAGTCAATTCCTCGACGATAAAGAATATCCCCGAGGATAATGTATTGATGTGCTTGATAACGGATGCGACGTCGTTTAGCACTAGACAAAGCAGGCCGGAAAGTCTGGGTTTTAAGATAAACAATGATATCTCCATACCAAATATCGTCAGTACTAATTAGGAAAATAGATTCATCAGGTAATGAATCTACTGCTACATTTTCCATGGTAGAGTGAGGAAAATCGCATATCAACTCAGCAAAAACTAAGGATTTCTTAGACGTGGCATGATCAAATTCCAAGTCAAACTCCTGGAGTATGACAATCCATTTGGAGTACTTGCCCCCTAGCAATTGACGTGTCAAAATGTGTTGCATAGGGTTGCAATGAGAAATCACTGTAGTTTTCCGTGAGAGGATATAATGCCGAAAATGTTGAACAGCTTGAATGGCAGCCAAAGCCAGTTTTTCAACATGTTGATACTTGATTTCAGTGGATGTGAGACTTCTACTCAAGTAATAAATAACATGTTCATCATGTGCATCATCCTCCTGGATGAGAACCATGCCAATAGTATACTCGGAGGCAACAAGATAAAGAAAATAATCACGACTATAATCAGGAGGAAAGAGTAGTAGAGCTCGCGTGAGGGACAACTTTAAAGCCTTTAAGCATTGTTAGCCACGGTATCCCAGATGAACTCAAAATATTTCTTTAGTAGTCGCGTAAAACCACGAGTAATCTCGATGTAATTAGGGATGAAACGACGAAGAAAGTTTGCTTTCCCCTGCAAACTTTGCAACTAGCGCAGTGCAGAAGGAGGAGGGAGATTAAGAATCGCCTCAACCTTAATAGGATCCACCCTGATCCCTTGGCGTGAAACAATGAAACCTAGAAGACGGTCGGATTCTATGCAAAAAATGAATTTATGAGGATTTAAACGAATGCGATAGAACCGACAACGAACGAAAATAGCCCGGAGGTGGGTAGGGTGATCGACTCGGCGCATAGAATGAGCTGGTAAATCATCCAAATAGGGTTGAACGATATTCTTTATATCATGAAAAGCGTAAGACATAGCACGTTGAAACGTCGCGCCAGCGTTCTTAAGACCGAAGGGAAGTTTCCTATAGGAAAATGTACCCCAAGGACAAATAAAAGCAGTTTTGTGTTGGTCCTCGAGAGTGATGTTAATTTGATTATAGCCGGAGAAACCATCCACGAGGGAGAAGATTTCACTGCTGGCGCAGTCATCGAAAATCTGGTCGACGAAAGGGGTTGGAAAGTTGTCTTTTTGACAGGCTTTGTTAATTTCCCTATAATCAACACATACACAAATACTGCCCCCTTTCTTATCAATTGGAACAGGGTTGGAAACCCATTATGTCAGAGCCACGGGATAAATAAAGCCAGCTTTGAGAAGTTTTTCAACCTCAAGCTTGATAGCCACTACTTTACGTGGGTGCACAGGATGAAGGTGCTGCCGGACAGGTTTGGCTCCAGGGTATGTCTTTATCTCATGTACAACAATAGCAGGGTCGATACTTGGCATCTCTTCGTAACTCCAGGCGAAGATGTCATGAAGTTCTTTAAACAGAGATGTATAGGTGATGATTTCCTCAGGAGAACACGAAGCTCCAATATGAACATTTTCGACTATCCCAGGTTTAATAGATATGTCAATGGGAATCATGGGTGAGATGTTACTTAGGTTCCCTTCAGCAAACACATCGTGTGAAGTCGCAAGAACCATGGAAATGACAACAACGGTTGACGGAGTCGAAATCCGTTGGTAGTTCTCAAGAGTGTGTTGTTCCAGAAAGAGTATGGAACGATGATGCCCATCATCCCAAGGGGTGTCCTCCATGACGGACATTATCATCTCGTCAGTGGGAAAAATAACACGAAAAGGATCAGGAGACAACTCATCAAGAGAAGAGTTAGAAGGTGTTGTCGATTGAATGAATTGATAAGCGGACTCAACCGGACTTAACGACATGACGTCGTCGCAACAAAAATGATCTCCATGGTCAGGGACAATCCAAGGGTCATGTGACGCAGGAAGTTCATGAGGCACGATGGAGATCATGTTGATAGAAGCAACTGAAGGGCATGGAACATCGGGTGGAGGAATGGGGAAAGTACCCATTAACGAGGAGTCCTTTAACAGGCCTACACCAACATTCTCATAACCTGACGGGGTTTTAGCAATAAACGACATGTTGCTAGTACGAGTATCGGAATTGAAGAAGGCGAGTTGGTCAACAGTAACAACCTTTCCTTGATGAGGAAAACGTACTACGCAGAAAAGGGTTGACACAACAACGTGCATGGAATCGATTCAGCTACGGCCAAGTAAAAGATTATAATCAAGGGGAGCGTCGAAAACTTCCACCTCAATTTGGACCGTCTTACCTTCTAGTGTGACAGGCAACGAAGGAAGAACCATGTAAGGCTTAAAACCAGAGACATTGAAGGCTTTAAGAGTGTTTTGTGATTCAGTCAAGGGAGGAGAGCCAATGGCTTTCCAACAAGAAAAAGACATTACACACGTAGAGGCACCTTCGTCGACAACAGTTTAGCAAATGTTCTTGTCAGAAACAACAACTTGTATCTGGAATGCAAGTTGTGGGGGTAACCTCGGAATATGATCATTCAAGTCAAATACTATCAAATTCGTATCTGTCGGGTCAATTCCACCTATCACTTTCAACAGTGCCTTCCGTTGTGCAGGACAAGACTGAAGGACTTCAAGGGTTGACATCGCTGAAGGTGCCTGGGCTAGATCTTCCACAATGCTGTAGTTCTAGGCCGCACGAGCATGAGGATTGAAAGTCGATTTCCTAACGACACCTTTTGGGGTCGTAGAACTGTATATAAACTTGATCGTTCGAGATGAAGAGGACCGTTAGTAGGTGGAGTTGCTGGAGAAGTTTGTACCAAAGCAGGAGGTAAATCGTCATCTTTCTCCTTAGACGGAGTATAATCTTTGGCTCTAGTTGTGAGTGTAACGTTTTTTTGCTTAGATTCACCAGTACACATCAAAACATATGAATTCGTAGAAGAGGAAGGTTGGTATTGAATGACCAACTGAGCCTGTTGCTGAGACGGGAAGGGTTGGGACAAGACAACCGGGGTAGATGGCTTTGGAGCTCCTTGAAGGAACTTCGTGACCTCGACACGTCTTGGACAATCCTTGGTGTAGTGATCGTCACCACAGATAAGGCAAGGGTAGCGTGGTTTGCGCTTATCCTGATCTTCAATAGGAGTGGTTTTAGTTTTCTATGCTGGATTATTATTTTTTCCCTCCTTATTCTTGCCTCTCCCCTTTTTAGATTTGTTTTTACCGGCAGGGGTAGATTGAACGGCGTTCACCTCAGAAGTTTTACCGGTGGGAGTGGCAGGAGACGGAGCATTTTGAACATTAGAAGAAGTAGATTTAGGGGTCATACTTGAAACTGAATGTGAATGGGCATGGGTTGTGCCAATCACACCGTTAGCTGCATGCGAGGCAGCTGGAGTAGTTGAAGTGCTGGAAGCACCAAGACGAGGTAACTCAGGTAATAAATCATAAAGTGTTCCCGTTTGCAAATAAATGAGATCCAGATATTGAGCACGACTTATAGCCTGCTCCTCCATAACAACACCACCCATGGCAATGTCTTTACCTATTTCGTTCACAAAGGATTTCGTAAACCATTCCGCTAGTAACTGATCAGGGAGTTCAAGTTTAATGAGACGTCGACGTCTTCGCCACTCATGAATATGATCAGATATATGAGTGCCTTTAGTTTGTTTGAAAGAAGTCAAAATCTCAGTCCCAGTATCGTAACGGATCGGTAACGGGTAATGTGTAAGAAAAGCCATAGCCAAAGTGTTAAAATCAGAGAAGAAGCCTCGTGGCAATTCGATGTACCACTTCACAGCAGAACCAGTAAGGGTTCGTTGAAAAAGACGTATACGAATGGAGTCATCCATCAATGAGTTGGATGAACACCATAGGTGAAAATTCATAACATGATTATTTGGGTCCTCTCTCGCCTTGCCATCGAATTTAGGAATGTCTGATGGAAGCTTAGTTGGAATAACAAGCCATTGGGGAGAATGATGAATAGGGTCATTTAGAATCTGAGACAAATCTGGCAAATCCAAAGTAGAAAGAAAAGGTAACTGTCGATTCACCTGTGGGTACTGGTGACTTTGGGGTGGAAGCCCTGTTGGAAAACCAGTAGGACCGTAGGCAGTCTGCCCATAGTGGGAAGACCCAGGCTGATTCGGTGGTGGTTGAAGAGGATAGTAGCTCCAAGGATTGAAACCTTGAGTCGGATTAGGGACCTGAGTTTGAGCATTAGGACCTTAACCCCAAATAGGATTGGGTATACCGGGATATGGTTGGCCAATAGTAGGGACAACTTGTTTCCCCCCAGTCATTTGAGGAATATTTTGTAGCATCTGATTCCAATACTGGGCCAACGCAGCAGGTATATTTTGTCCAAAAGGTGGGGTTGGTCCCCCCATCAGAGGTGGAGTTCCAACCGGAAATTGTGTACCAATCGTACGTTTTGTAGTAAGTGGATTATGTCCAGTAAGAGGAAAAGGAATCGTACCACCTTGTCCACCAACAGGAATCTGCAAGTTCGAGGTAATGGATGGTATATTGCCACTAGGATTAGGATTTCCAGAAAGAAATTGAGGAGGAAGTGTCGGAATAAAAGTGGGAATATTATGCCCAGAAGGACCCCTAGGAGTACCAGATGGGGTTTACGGAGGTGTTGGAACAACAGTATTCAACAAAGCATTCAACGCATGGTATTCGGGTGGTAGTGTCGGAATGACATCAGGCATTCGTTGGGTATTGATAGGAGGAAGAATAGCTGCAGTAATTCCGGTTTGGACACTCGTAGTATTCGCGAGATGGGCCATCTCGTCCGGGAGAAAAAAGTGATAAGTAGTAGTCACTGGTGTAGTCTCTGTCTCAGAAAACACCAGAGGGTTGATTTCGTAAACGATAGGTGCCTCAGTACCAAAAAGGACCCTTCAGAAGTTACCTGAACAAAAAGGATCTTGGACTTCTACACCAGGAAAAGGCCCAATGGCTGATTCAGAAGATGTAACAACTGCTTCTCCAGAAGAATTTAATCACACAAATGGTCATTCACCACAGCGAATGCGATAGTCCTCTCTAGTATTGGTAATTCAAAAAGGTTCTAGAGATTTAGATGATTCCACTTGTGGTGTGGCAACAACTGGGATTTCACTTGTTTCCCCGTGTGGTTGGGTAACAACTGGGACTTCACTCTGGTGAGGAGAGCCCTTAGGTGTACTGGTAGGCAAGGGTTGAGAACCGCCCAGATGCTCTGGAGATAAACCTTGCATTCTACGTGAATGTCGTGGGGGAGAAATTGTAAACAAGTGACAAGCTCCGTGAAGAAATTCCTATGGCCAACTTTGAGAAACAAACAACACATACTAGTAAACAAAATCTAGGAAACAATCACCAAGCAAACAAAACCTTCTAATTTCGAAGCCACTAGTTGGTGATGAAATCCAACGTCGCAACAATGAGACAAGAAGGGGCAGGGCTAGGGTGGAAAAGTTACGCTGACGACCTGCTTAACGGACTTACACCTTGGTGCAAGCTCCCACACATAATCGTGGGTATACCCTCCAAGGAGCCCGAGTGATTTTGGTCAACGTCAATTCCAGGTACCGTGAAGACTTTCCCCTCCACAGTCACCTTGGGTAAGAACCTAGAGAGATAGGCCACTAAGGTCACCACAAACAACAGTAATGCCTGGGGAAACAATTGACAGTCTGATCCACATGCAAGGGCAGGGTATCTAGCCCGAAATCAACTCAAAAGGATTCCACTCATCATTATGGGTATACCTCTTAAGTGACCCCCGTAATACGTGCAATCTCTACACTGATGTCAACAAAGCAGGGTGAGTAACTCTTCCAACACCAATGTGACCTAGTGCTTGACCCTTGTGTTAGAAGGGCTTCCCAGGACAATATGTTGCAAATGGAATTTAACACTCCCTAACTCAAGATGCTATTGTGTGTTTTGAGCTTTTGGAGAGTGTATCTCTCTTCCTACTCCAAAGCACTAGCCTAGCTAAATGTTGGAGTAAAATAGCCCTAGAAAAGAGTTACTAGATAAATTTTAAGATTACACAATTTTTTTAAAAGCTGTTGTTTACTCAAAGGTAACGGAAGTGAAACTTATGTTGTGTGACTCTGACCCAAACAATGCAAAGATGAAAATGAAAGGTATCACTTTACGTTCGATGAATCCTATGTATGGGAGAGAGAGAAATTTTTCCAAATCAACTTTATACTACAATGCACAATTTCCTTTCAAATGTCTATGCAAACAATCACTTATAAAATGAAAAGTCTCTATTATGTCTTTTTCAAAGCTTCAACAATCTCTAAAATTTGATTTTCAATGTTTTGTAAATGACAAAAACAATTTGATGAAAGAAAAACTTTGTGTTCACTTTTCAAAAAAAACTCTCACTATACCAATGAGAGAGAAGAAAATCAATTCAATGAACAAGCAAATAACCCAATCTACCCTTTCAATGAAAGCAAAAATACAAAGCAAACCAATTAAGTTTCTTCAAATGCAAAAGGAAATGATTTGTCAAACCGTAAGAAAATGAGAAAAACCAAACAAACTTAACTTTCAAACCAATCACTGGTTCTTAACTAATCAGACACACTCATCTCTTGAAGTCAGAGAAAATGGTTTTGCCAAGAAGAGTCAAGAAACGAAAGCCATGCCACAAAGGATAAGAAAAACCTTGAAACCCTAAAATTGTTCACACAAGCAAACTAAAGCAAGAAATATATCAATCAAAGGTCCAAGAAACTCATAAGAAGTATTCCAACAAATCTGGGCAGTTAGAAAGATAAAAACTTAAATTCAAAATTTTTGAAAAATTATGTTCGCAGGTGAGCAGTATGACACAGTGCGAGAATCTGTGATTCTCGCAGGAAACCTTTGAGAAAGGTGCGAATACCTCACACTGAACCCTATGAGCAGGGTGCGAACTTGAACAGTTCTCGCAGGCTGCAATGAGACGCAGTGCGAGAATTCCTGAACTTATCCAAAAATTTAAAAAATGAAGTAAAATTCACAAAAGCTTCTGGACTCAGAAGCTCTGTCAGGATATCCTGAAGACTCAGAGACTGATAGGACAGGGGAAAAATGAAACCAAAGCAAATGGCCACAGAAAAACGCAAAAAGCCACCAAAAAATGGGATTATCTCCCTAGTGGAGTCACCAATTTTGTTATTGGATAAATCCGTAAGTGAGGACACAAATCGATCTCCCTAGATCCACCTGAATCTAGAACAAAATAGGACAGAATGATACTCTTTCCCTAGATTTTAATTATTGAATATACTAAGAGGCACGATTAAAGAACATACCTTAAAAGCACTTCCTTTGATCTTTGTTGTTCCCGCTTCGCTCCAATGCTCTCGTACAGTCACGATCAAGACAATACAAACCAATCGAAGTGAAGTAAACACATTCTATTCAACAATTAATCTATGCATATGATCAAGGAGTTATGGAATAAAGTACAATCAACTTTATGGGAAAGGGACACATTACTGTATTATATTGATAGAAAGAAAAACTTACAACCTGAGCCTTGATGTTGCAAGCCTCCTTTCGATGACCCTTAGCTCTGACACACACACTTGCTCACTTGCATGAAGAAGATCAACCACCTTTGATAACCTTGCTGGAGTTCCCTAGCTGCTGTAGCTTCAGTCCTTCACACAGTATTTCACTAATTCTCCAATGTCTCTCTTGCTTGTTTGCTTCTAACCTTTTCCATGAGAATCCACTCAATTTATAGGAAAGAATGAATTGGTTACTTGGATAAGAATGATCCCAAAATATCAGGAAATCCAGTACTTAGATAACCATTCGAATGCCATCTCATCCTTCTAGAAGATTCCCTTCTAGAAGCTTCGAGAATTCTTCTTTTTCCTTCTTTAAAAAGTGTTCGCACCCTATAAGTTATGCACAGTGTGAACTTCTCACACCCTGGCTTAAGGAAGCCTGCGAGAATCATGCATTCTCGCAGGCAAATGTATTAGCAGCCTGTGAACATTCCTCAAAAATGGTATTTCTGGAAAGAGAAGAAAGTAACTTTTCTCAGGAGAAAGTTCTAATGAAGAGTCTGAGTACACCATCATCAATAGATCATCATGACGACCAAAATCATGGGTAACATAAGCCCAAGCTCATCCATCACTTCTTTCGGCATAAGATTATGTAATGCTCCTAAATAAAGAAAGCAGTTGTGGAGGATCTTATCATGAACATTTAGGGATATATAGAATGGTGGACAAGAATCATCTCGGTCTTCTATCATAGGCCCTATAGTTACTGTGGGCTTGTCATCTTGTAGGTTTACAAAATCAGCAGATGAAGAGGTCTTCGGTTCAAGGGACTTCAGGATGGTAGACTTGAAAATATCATTCTTCATGAGTTCGGTCAATGGCATAGGTATCTTTACTTTCTGAATTTTTGATTCGAAATTAAAAGAATATGTTGATTTATCAGAAGATTTTACCTCATTGGAAGGAGCTTTGAGAAAGACTTGCTCCTTGGCTAGGGGCTGTGATTTCTTCTACTGTTTTTTTTCAGGAGTGGAGGTTTGTTTCACAGGAGCAGCGGGCTGCTTGGCAATAACTTCTTTCTTCTTCACAGGAGCAGCGAGCAATGGTTTAGGGGCAACATTTTTGGATCTTAAATTATAACCTTTCTTATCATCCGTCAGGTAGACAGATTCTTCAATACTTGCCTCATGAATTTGCTGGTTCATCAGGGCTTCTTCATAATCTACTTGTGTCAAAAAGGAGGAATCATTTTCGTCACCAAAAAAAATTTATCTCATCTGCTTCTTCAACTTCATCATGAGATGGTTGATGTTCTTCTTCTAACATTGCATTTTGGAAAGGGGGTATGATTCTCTGATCATCAGCTGCATTCTTGTCTCTCTGAAGGATCTGGACTTGTTGATTGTTCCTTTTGTAAGGGAAAGTATTTGGATTTCTAGGGACAAAAGCATTTGGCTCTTTTGTCCTTGCTGGTTGCTGATTCTGGATCTTCAATTTTGACATTTTAGATGTCAAGTTGTCCAACATCTTGGCCATATTTTCCATTTTACTATTAGAGGAAGAAGGGGGGTCAACAACAGACTTCTTTCTCTCAACCTTTCCTTTGAGCTTCTGAGATGCCATAATATTTGATTCAACTTCGAGGGCAACATTTTGCATTAAAGCAAGTGTGGCTGATCTTCTTTCTCTGAGGATTAGACAAAAATCTGGATCAAAAGCAGCAGAGAATGTGATCTTTGCCGATGCATCACTTGGTTTGAACTCTGCAGGGATCTTGCCAAACATTCTATTAAATCTTTTGATGAAGTCTGAGACCGACTCTCCATATTCTCTTCTTAAGTTTCCGAACTCATAAATGTAATATAGTAGATCTCTTCTTTCTCCCCAGTGTTTTAAGAATACCTCATCTAGTTGTTCAATACCTATGACTGAATTTGCCGGTAGCCCTTTGAACCACTTTCGGGCTTGGCCATCCAAACTTTGCACCAAAAATATGGTCCACACATCTTCTTCTGAAATGTTAATATTTTCAGCATAAGCATAAAAAGCCTCTATATGTTCTTCAGCAGTATAATCCCCAGCTCCGGTAAACTTTGGCATATATTTCTGATAATCTTCGGTTGGCATGGAAAATAAGGGATTGGGAAAGACAATTGGAGCATACCTATTTGATAGAATTTGTTCTATCTTGGTTAAAGGGACAACCATGGCAGTCTTGGGGGTTGATACAGAAGAATAATTTTCAAGAGATGAAGGTTGAGATGGGATGGCTGAGTTTAAATAGAATGGTTGTTTCACTTCACTTTGAGAAAAATTTTCATAGATGGGTGAAAAATAGGAGGCCTTGTAAAACTGACCAAGCAACAAGGCTAAGCTTTCTTCTCCCTTAGAGGATAGATCATGTAAAATATCTTCAAGAACAGGAAGATTAGTATGAGTGTAGGAAACACCCTCTGTAGGCTTGGTGGGTGAGGAATTCAAAGAAGATGAAGAAGAGGTTTCTTTTTGCTAAGGGGACCATGTAATTACCTCTTTACGGTTGGATGAAATATCATGCTCAAAAACAAAGTCAGTAATATTAGAGGAAAGTGAAGGTTCCTCTACCTTCAATATTTTAGATAAACTGTCAATCTCCTGAGAACTATGAGTTTCAGCAGCAGGGGATTCAACTAGAGGCATTTTAGATATGAAAGAAGAAGTGTTGGCTTGAATACCTGGATTTGATGTCTTTGCAGATCTGGAAGCCTGTCTTTGTAAAGATTTTCCCTTACTGATGATCTTCTCAGGGTTAGGAACTGCTGCTGCCAGTGGGCCTTCTTGGTTCACCCTGGTGTGAGCTCTTTTCAGAGCCACTTCGTTTCAATGGAGTTTCCAGATAGATGGTTACAACCCAAATGATGTCCAGGCTTTGTCTATCATCAAAGATGGATCTATGTCGTCTCCCAAGGAAGATGAGCTTCTATCTCCTCTCCTCGGCAATGGCTCCAATTTGTTATAACTCCAGGAAACTCTCCTAGGATGTAAGTCAAAGATGCCTGGTAACTCAATCTTTTTGGAAACTATTTTCTCAATAATAGGTGGGGGTTTTGGATCAAGATGAATATCTTAAACTCTGGGTTGTATTCTCAAGACAGTCTTAACTATAATCATGCAACACAAGGCCTTCAAGAGCTATTGTCAGATAGGTTTGTATAACAAATGGATGAGAAAACTAATCAGTTAACCAAAACATACATAAAACCATATATATGATGGGTCAACAAACTAGTCAAGGATGCTTGTGATTCTTGCTTAACAATCAAAAGTAAGATGACAGTTACCATAGGATCATTAAACAGAGACAAAAGAACTAATTCCACTCATAAGCATAGACAAAGATGAAAG
>JZKD02S1610475.1:241051-285355 GCA_000966675.3 Picea glauca
CTTCTACCTTTAGCTTTATAGATTTACAATGTAGTTTTGAGATCCTAAAAGCATGGATCAGATATACTAAAGATAGAAAGTCAAAATTTAGTTTGCAAAAGATATGGAATGATCCCCAAAATGAGGTCAATCCCACATTTCATGGTATTCATATCTTGTAGAGTCATGGTGCAGTGCAGAATAGCCTTCCAAGGCTGAGTGACGACTCTTCCAAGAGATACAAATTCGAATTTGTTGAGGTGGGCAAAAATCCTGATTTTCTGCCTTTGTAAAAGGTACCAAAAATGATTGAAACACCTCTTCTTTCCCTTATCCATCAAAAATAGCTATTGGATCTGACTTGACAATTCAACAAATGTCCATTCGAAGAGGTTTCAAACCATTCCAACTCAAAAAATCTCAATCTGGGCAAAAATTCGGTCATTCTGGCAGTGACAGGCTTTCGGTGGTTAACCTAGAAGGCTCATGAGTGGATTAACTACCGAAAGCTCTGATTTCGGTGGTTAATGAACAATCGTCCTGTTCTCCTAAACCACCGAAACTTCAGCTTTGAGAAAACTTCAAAATTTGCAAAAATGATCACCTTGATTCTTTGTTGACTGTTCAAGGTCTTTTGGACGATGCAACTCTTGTTCGTGCAGATCTGTGAACTTCAACTTGTTGTGTGGAAGACTCTAGTATATCTACCATGCTTATAGCTAAGTTGGCTAGAGTCTCCAAATCTATTTTCTCCTGTGTTAGCGATTGAGAATCTTTTAATTTCAACCTCAGAATTCTAAGATGTTTGTACAGCTTCAAGTTCTCCCTTATCAACACCCTGTTCCTGTCTTTGATCTTATTATGATTTTCTTTGAGGATTTGGTTTATTTTGAAAATCTCTGCATTTCTTTCAGTCAAGTTTGTATTTTCCTTTTTAATAACGCTTTCCAAGACTTCCATTTCATAGACTTGTTGCAGGAGTTTATTGATTTTCCGTGCCCTAGATGCTTTAGGCTTACTTGAAGAATCTTTTGCCAATGATGGACCGTGTGCCTCTGGGGGAGTTGGTGAAGGTAAGTTGGAACAATCATCTGCAACTTGTCCAGCCTATACATTACCTTGTGTCTCTGCTAACTCTTGTTCTGGCTCTGAATCACTATAGGGTAGGTTTAAAGGGTTACTTCCTTCAGTAGGGTCCTTGGACTGCTCACCCTCAAACTGTAACTTTCTTTTGGTTCTTTTCTTTTTAACAGAGGATGATTCTATCAGATCTCTTGGTGGTGAGATACCCTTTCGTTTTCTATAACTGCTTTTAGGAGTAATGGTCTTCTTAGTGGCATATTTTTTACCCTTCTCCTGCTATTGCCAATCAGTCTAGAATTCATTCCAGAAGAGGAAGTAGTTCCAATCTACCTGCCTTTTCTTCAATGACTCTTTAACAATGAGAGTAATGAGTCCTTGATGAGATAATCTACTTGCCACCTTAGTGGGCTTGGCCTTGACCTGCCTAGCCATTTTCTTGAGGGCTTTGTGCAAGTAAAATGGTAAATTAATAGGAGATCTCCCTATGAAGTGATTTAAGAGTTTGAAGTGGTAGAACATGACTCTGTTGTATCTACCTTCACAGGTGATATAGACAAAGATTGCCTTCAGGAGAGATTGCCACTTAGGTTCCAGATAAGACATTGGTATGTCTTTTTTCCATGTAAGGTGTTTGTGCAGAGGCTGTAGGTAGGATCTAAATTCGATGTTTGAAGGTACAGTTGATTTGAACCAACAATTGCCTATTTTGGGAAGATTAGTGAACTCAGCTATGGCTTCCTCATCAACCACAAACTGATCCTTTCCCACTGTTGTTGTCCTTCCATCATATGAGCTAGCAAAGGTTTCAGACACCTATTGGTGAAAATCTGCCAGTTTTTCACAATACGTATAGACTCCAATTTGCTTGAAGAACTCGTCCACCTCAGGGTGCGCCTCAAGGTACCAAACTCCATCCAATTCATCCCTTAGAACTAGCCCTGCTTTTGGCATTAGTGAATGCTGATTGTACCTGCGATTAAGGAAAAACTTCATGCTAGGGAGACAAAGACTCTATGATTTCATATGACAGAGAGTATGACTCATAGAAAAAAAAACGGTATAGGGTGACACAGAGTTCTGATCACAAATCTCAATCACTACCGAATTTAGGCAACAGACTGACTGAATATACGCAGAAAATTTCGAGTTTTGGTGAGATATACATTTGAATTGAAATAGTATGGGATTTGAACTACCTGATGACTCGACCGGACTTGATGGTATGACAATTGAATTGAAAATGATCTGTTGAACTCTAACTGCACTCGGCGATCACCACAAAAAATAGGATTATAATCTATGGATATGTGTTTTTTTGATGAAATCACAGGCTCAAGAATGTCTTAATGACTCTCGAATTCGAATTGATAATGAATGGAGATCAAATCAGAGATTAATTGGGGTCATAATGAATTTGTGTACTCGTGACTGGAAATGGTGAGGGGCTACGTGACTAATCATTTATGTTAGTCAAGAAACATGCATGAGTTTTTGTATCTTTGCCGAGTCTTAATTTTGAAATGACAAATGCAGTTAAAAGGACAACATGGTATCAATCTTAGAATAGATACAACAAGAACATGCATACCTTACCACCTTCATGGGCTTTCGGCGGTTATGTTTTCATCATTGCGCCAATTGACAACTGGCTCGTGCGAAAGCACGGGCTTTTCATTTTTCCTGTTGAAATATTTTCGGTAGTTAACCGCGCTTTTTCTTTTCCCTCTTAACTACCGAGAACGAAGGATTTCGATGGTTAATGAGCGCGTTTCAGGCTCGCCTAAACCATCGAAACCTGAGATTTTGTCTTTTGCTTGACCAAACCAAATCAAAAGTTCTTTCTGAGTTTATTTATAGAAAATAGACTCTCTAACCTACCTACAAATATTTAGAAATAAATTTTGGACCACAATCTATCACCTCAAAAGCAAAATCTCCACCAATTTATTTGAGGAGATAACAAATAGTTTGAAGGAAATTGGTGGTATGGATCATTTAATGATCACAAAAAAGTTGGTATGTGTTGGAGCGGATGGAGTATTAGTAATGCAAGGACAAATGAATGGCCTTTGTGTTAGACTACAACTATCAGCTTCATCATATATGTTGAGCATTCATTGTATGGATCATAGGCTGAATCTTGCATTTAAAATAGTAAGCAAGTTTCCATCAGTTTCAAAAGTTGAAGATCTTGTACGAGAGGCTTATGCATATTTTTCTCGTAGTCCCAAATGATTTTCAGAGTTTAAAAAATTTGTTGACGGTGTTACAAATGGAAACAAGCTATTAAAATATGTTGATACAAGATGGATCTCATTGAATGGACCAGCTCAAAGATTATTTAGTGAGTACCGGTCCTTGGTAGGGGTGATGTATGAACATCGCTTCAGTGTAGATAAAGCTCAAGATCTTCTCTTTCGACTAATTGACATAGATACATTATTAACATTGGTTGGAATTCTTCCTATGCTAGATGAAATGAATGTCCTCATGAAAATGTTTCAAAGTCACACAACGTATATTGCAGAATACACAAATGCAAGAAAACTTGCATGCCTTTCATTCGATAATTTGTATATGATGCCAGAGTATTTCATAGGTCCATGGTTTATAAATTGGACTACGATCATTGATATAGAAAATAATAAAAATTATTTGAAGTTTGATGAAAAAGGGATACTATGTATGGAAGTGCGTGGGTATATGGTTCCTTTTCATTATATTGATAAGACAGGACGAACCACCAAAGAGTGCCCTGTGTCAATAGACCTATTCGACAATGTTGTCATTTCAGTGAGATACAACTTGATAGAAATTGCAAAATCACGGTTGTTGGCGTCAGAAGTCACTCCTGGATTGCAGCAGGAGTAAGCCTGAAGCCCATCAATTTATGTCACTATTTGTTGATAAAGGGTGATGAATGGAAGTAAACTCAGAACAATATCGTTCTAACTCGGAAACTAGGCCAGGCATGCACAAGCAGATGAGGTCTCGGTTTAACTTCAGATAGTAAGTTGTAATAAGGGTGAGTAGGAGGAAGAGTTCTATGAGGAAATGCGAAGGCCTCTTGTAGGCATCGAGCTTCTAATAGCCTATAGAAGAAAAACTTGAACACAAGAGCATCTTATATTCAAATTGCAGAAACACTAAAAGATCATAACAGTGTTACAATAAAACCTTTATCATAACACAGTAACAACGATTCATGTGAATCAGTCAATCATGAAATCTTTTAGTATGGGATAGAAACTAGATGAAAAAGAGAGCTGCCTTTCATTAAACAAGAAATTTCACATACAGATACATAGCCAAGAAAGCCAGTGCTTCATTAAAACATTACATTCGGGAGATTATCTCTACCATCCATCTCTACAAAAATAGAAAAATTGAGTATATATACTCATAAAAATTTGCCCAGCAGAGGCGTGCTCGAACCTCCAGGGTGTAGCGTCTCTTCAGTCAAACCTGGATGGAACTCCTTCTTCAGACACCACCTTAACTCAGCATGGCTCTTTCAGGGGGACCTTGACAACATGAGGGTAGCTAAGACATTAAAGTCCAAATTAGCGTGTGCAGGCTCCTCTGGTCAAACAAGGACATCAGATCGGCATGGCTTCTTTAGGAAAACTTGCACACAAGACAATCTTGGAAAGACTGCCTACCAAAACCTCCATGCCTTACATTAAAGGAGTGAGGTGAGGTTTAACCACCTCCTCCGACCTTCATTTACCTCTAGCAGGGATCTTCAAAGGTGCTTTTGGCACTTCACGTTTCGACGATTCCAGATGCAGTGGAGGAGAGACCCCCTGTCTTTCAAAGTCTCGGTAGCTAAAATAGCACTCGAGCATTAATCGTGCGCCATGCACCCCTTTGGTTGGATGGTTGAGATGATTTCAGTGTTTCGAGACCCACCTTGCCACACAATAAACGATGGCACCCTTTCCCCAGGCCTGTTTCCTTTGTGACTGGGCGTCAAGACCGTGGGCCCAACTACTGGGGCCTTTCGTATTTTGCGTTTCGGTGATTCTAGATGCAGTGGAGGAGCGACCCCCTATCTTTCAAAGTCCTGGTAGCTGAAATAGCGATCGGGATTGATCATGCGACACGTGTCCCTGGTGTTAGCGATAATTCTTGTCCTGGTCTTGAGAGTGCCCAGGTCTGCAAATTGCACAAAAAATGCCCAAGCGCAGCACGGGAGAATCCTTGTTTTTCCAAGTAGCGGGTCAAGCGAGCAGGAAAAATGTCATCGGTAGCATCCAAGATCTATTTTATAAAGCATATCGATGGTCACCGAGTTTTCGGAGCTACCGAGTTGCCCAAGGTTTAGCGCGAGGGACAGCTCTCGTATTTCACAGCAGGCTTGGGTCGTCTGATCCAATTGGGACAGGTGGCAGCCTGTCGACGTATCAGGGATCAGTGTTTCGAGGAACAGGAAGCTCTCTGTTCATTTCACTTGAAAGTGCCGATCAGCGAAGCGTCGAAAGAACTTTTGTCGTCGATCCCACGGTCTTGGCCCCAGGTTATATCAAGTGAGCCTGTAAAGAGGGGAAGCCCCTTTTATATAGCGAATACCATCCGGGCCATCCATATGAAGGGCACGCGACACACATCCACGCCATATCGGCATTCAAGAGTTCGAGCAGTAAGCACTCCCCGCCATTTCACATCCCGAAACCCCGATCCCCGAAGTGCCAATCAACGCTCTTCTAAGCCGGGCCTACAGTTTTGGTGCATGGTCATAAAAGAGAAAGCCCGGAGGAGAGGTGTTTGTGTTATCATGTGGCAACCGGGGCCCACAGTATTGCCAAATCAATTCAGAGCCCTCAGATCTGTGGGGGAACACGCGGCGACCGTCAGGGTCTCTCGACATTTTTCCCAGTGCGATTTCGAAGGAAAAGAGACCCTCTCTTCCACCAATCCTGAAAGCGCCCTTAAAACTAGGCATAGGGTCACAGCCCGTGGTCACTTAGGGGGACAAAGAAAAGAGCTGCGCAGGGAGGTCCGTCGCAACTTCCAGTTGCCATTGGGCCCGTCCTCGAGCCTGGTTTTTGCTCAAAATAAATGAAGCTAGGAGGAGGTGGTTGAAACCTCGCCTCACTCGTTAAATGTAAGGCATGGAGGGTTTGACCAGCAGTCTGCTCAGGAGGGTCCTGTGTACCCATTCTTCCAGAGAGGCCAGGCCCGAGTTCTCAACCAGCCGTAGGAGGTTTGCACATGCTAGCTCAACATTTAATGGCTCACCTACTCCCCTTGATGGTGCCATGCACAGTTAAGATGGCATCTGTCATAAGCGTGATCGTCCAGTCTGCATGCGCAGACTGTCAGAAGACTTGCAGACGCAATGCTCTTAATGCAGTGTCTTGTTTTTGCTGCTGTTGGTTTTTTGAGTATATGTAGGCATAGTTTCCATTTTGTAAAGGATCGATGGTTGAGCAGATCTCCCGGTTGTAAAGTTTTAACGAAGCACTGTTAATCTGGTTATGTATGGACTTTTGAGACTTCTTGCCTTATGAATGCTAGTTTCTTTCATGCCTTTGTTTACACTGTGTTAGAGCAACTTGGAATTGGAGGATCCAGTCGAGCTGTAGCTGTTATAGGATGATGTTGTAATGGATCACTGTAATAGTTGCACAGTATCTAATCGGTTCTCGTGATTTTCCCAGCGCTGAGTGACTTGGAATTGGAGGATCCAGTCAAGTCCACTTTCAGTTTCTTGAGACCCTGAACCAAGCGGATCTTGCATTCAACGTCTTTCTTTTGCAAACTGCCGAAAGCTTGTTGCCCAAAGTTGTTTGTTCACCTTTCTTACTAAGTCTTCCACCTGTTCATCTTTTAATCAACCCATTGGCTGAAGTTAGGTCAAGACCTCCTTTGTTATTTACGTATCAGACCCAGTCCCTGAGTTAGAGTGATATCTCCTCGATTCTCTACCCGTTTGATCATCCATTTAAACTATCGTGACATAAAACTGATGGGTGTCGGGCTCTGCTCCTACAAGCAATCTAGGAGTGACTTCTTATGCTAACATTTCTGGCGCCGTTGCCGGGGACGAAGTTGAAGATTTTCCCTGGGCAGAATGACAACGATCAACTGATTCTGAAGGTGCATCAGAAATCAGAATTATTCAGATTGCTACTGTGCACCTGGAGACTCCACTGTGGTGACTCCATTGTTTCCACTTTACTGTTTTAGTTGTGGCCACTGTTGGCACACCTGAAAGCTGACCCAGAGGAGCTTTCTCGAGAAGGCTTTAGCGGTTTCTTTCTCATCCTGAGAAATTTCCTGGGGTAACGATAATGTTAAAGATCCGGCCTTTGATGGTGAACAAGGACCGGGAACATTTGAAGCTGCGCATCTTTCACCTGGCAACTCCATGATTCGAGGATCGATTGGCAACTCCACTGGTTCGATATGGAGAAAATTTTGGCTCAAAGGTTTGATTTCTGTGACTTTTCCCAGATAGTTGGTTTTCCTAATGCGCTTCTTGATAGAGACATCTGGGAAGATTTCCTCCCCGAATTTCACGCACAGAGTTGGGAGGTACTAGCTGAGCATTTACTGGACTTCCATGAAGCTATTCACCAACACAATATCACGCATGAGGATGTCCGGATTAAGCTCTTCAGGTATTCATTGAAGGGAGCTGCTCTTGAGTGGTGTCGATCTCTTCCCGCTGCAAGCATCCACTCTTTAACGGGTTTTCATACAGCGTTCAATTCTTTTTGTAAAGATTACTATCCAGTGGATTGTTTGTATGAAAATTGTTGTGAGGAGTTTTCTTTGCTTCGTGAAGCCTTTGTTGGCCCTGCAGACCATGTCTATGATGAAGCCCTTACTGTGGAGGGAAGCATCTGCTGTGAAGAAATTGAGGTGTTGAATGATATGAGTGGTGTTAGCTCGAGAATGGAAGCATCTGACGTCATATCAGGTGCGTCTGTTCTTTTAGATATTCATGAAGATCAACACACCTCTTGTGGAGATCATGAGTTTGTAGAGCAGATGTGGTCCATGGTAGATGGCTCACCTAAATGTCGGGTTGAAGCCGATATTCCTAGCAATCATGTTTCTGAGGACGGAGACCTTCCCGTTTGTAAAGAAGAGATTATTGTGGAAGAGGTCTCCTCTCTTTTTCTCCAAGGAGTTTCTCACGATATATGTTTACCTGGGATTAACGAGGAAAAGAGTACGTGCGAGCAGCCGGAAGCAGTGGGTCCCACTGTCCCTGAAGCGGATATTTTTGATGGGATCACCATCATAGAGGAGAATCATAGAGATAAGGGTTAGCCCCTCTTTGATGAATATTATAGTGATGATGAGCATCAATATTATCCTACATTCGATCACTATAAAGATACTAAAGAGCCAATCAGCAAGCAAAATCACCCCATGGTCCCTATTTATAATGAATATGAATCGGACCTGGAGGAGAGACAACCAGAAGAGGAAAAAGAACCAGAAGGGTAGTCTGCCTTTTGTTCAGATCCAGTCAGTGAGAAACCACCACCTGAGATTAGCGAACCTACTTCAGTTATTCACCCGCCTGTGGTTATCAGAGACATTCGACCACTTGTGAACAACTGTGTAGCAGAAGAGGCTGTATGTCGCCAATTCCTTAGAAATGGCCACTCATTCGATGACCCTGTCAGCAAATACATGGAGTGGAATTTCCCCTATACCTTGGAGCTGCCCTATCTCATCTCAACTCCAACCTGTAAGGAGGAGTTGATGAGTGTAACCGTTCTGCTGTCACGGTTACACCATCCGTTGATGATCATTGACAGAAGGAAGGAGCTTCTATCCAGGAAGCTGTTTGAATGGCTATGGTGGAAGTTTTTTTTCACCTAGCCCCATGTAAAACTGTTTCATTAGTTTAGGATTGTATATAAATAAGATCTTTGAGCATGTATCTTTACTTTGTTGCTTTTACGTTTCAGCATATATTTCTCATCAGGAGGTTTGAGCTTGACTCCATAGCCCAACAACAAGGCACTGAAGCTGCATAATGAGTCCTTAGAGCATCACAGGGACGACTCTATCCCCCATGGAGCCTAATGTTAGCGATAATTCTTGTCCTGGGCTCGAGAGCGCCCAGGTTTGCAGATTGCACAGAAAATGCCCAAGCGCAGCATGGGAGAATCCCTATTTTTCCAAGTAGCGGGTCAAGCGAGTGGGCAAAATGTCGTCGGCAGCGTCCAAGATCTATTTTACAAATCATATCGATGGTCACCGGGTTTTCGGAGCTACCGAGTTGCCCAAGGTTTAGCGCGAGGGACAACTCTCGTATTTCACAGCAGGCTTGGGTTGTCCGATCCAATTGGGACAGGTGGCAGCCTGTCGGCGTATCAGGGATCGGTGTTTCGAGGAACAGGAAGCTCTCCGTTTATTTCACTTGAAAGTGCCGATCAGCAAAGCGTCGAAAGAAATTTTGGCATCGAGCCCACGGTCTTGGCCTCAAGTTATATCAAGCGAGCCTGTAAAGAGGGGAAACCCATTTTATATAGCGAATACCATCCAGGCCGTCCATCTGAAGGACGCGCGGCACGCATCCACTCCATATCGGCATTCGGGAGTTTGAGCGGTAAGCGCTCCCCGCCATTTCACATACTGAAACCTCGAACCCTGAAGTGCCGATCAATGCTCTTCTAAGTCGGGCCTATGGTTTTGGTGCCTAGTCATAAAATAGCAAGCCCGGAGGAGAGGCGTTTGTGTTATCATGTGGCCACCGAGGCTCGCAGTATTGATGAATCAATTCAGAGCCCTCAGATCTGTGGGGGAACACGCGGCGACCGTTAGGGTCTCTCGGCATTTTTCCCATCGTGATTTCGAAGGAAAAGAGACCCACTCTTCCGTGAATCTCGAAAGCACCCTTAAAACTAGGCATAGGGTCACAGCCCGTGGTCACTTGGGGGGAGAAAGAAAAGAGCTGCGTAGGGAGGTCCGTCGCGACTTCCAGTTGCCATCGGGCTCGTCCTTGAACCTAGTTTTCGCTCAAAATAAATGAAAGTAGGAGGAGGTGGTTGAAACCTTGCCTCACTTCTTAAATGTAAGGCATGGAGGGTTTGACTAGCAGTCTCCTCAGGACGGTCCTGTGTACCCATTCTTCCAGAGAGGCCAGGCCCGAGTTCTCGACCAGCCGGAGGAGGTTTGCACATGCTAGCTCGACATTTAATGGCTCATCTACTCCCCTTGCTGGATCCATGCACAGTTAAGATGGTGTATATCATAAGCACGATCGTCCAGTCTGCATGCGCAGACTGTCAGAAGACTTGCAGACGCAATGCTCTTAATGCAGCGTCTTGTTTTTGCTGCTGTTGGTTTTTTGAGTATATGTAGGCATAGTCACCATTTTGTAAAGGATCGATGGTTGAGCATAGCTCCCAGTTGTAAAGTTTTAATGAAGCACTGTTAATCTGGTTGTGTATGGACTTTTGAGACTTCTTGCCTTATGAATGCCAATTTCTTTCATGCCTTTGTTTACACTGTGTTAGAGCAACTCGGAATTGGAGGATCCAGTCGAGCTGTAGCTGTTATAGGATGATGTTGTAATGGATCACTATAATAGTTGCGCTGTCTCTAATCGGTTCTCGTGATTTTCCCAACGCTGAGTGACTTGGAATTGGAGGATCCAGTCAAGTCCACTTTCAGTTTCTTGAGACCTTGAACCAAGCGGATCTTGCATTCAACGTCTTTCTTCTACAAACTACCGAAAGCTTGTTGCCCAAAGTTGTTTGTTCACCTTTCTTACTAAGTCTTCCACCTTTTCATCTTTTAATCAACCCACTGGCTGAAGTTAGGTCAAGACCTCCTTTATTATTTACATATCAGACCCAGTCCCTGAGTTAGAGTGATATCTCCTCAAGTCTCTACCCGTCTAATCATCCATTTAAACTATCATGACATAAAATTGATGGGTGTCGGGCTCTGCTCCTGCAAGAAATTCAGGAGTGACTTTCGATGCTAACACCTGGGATGGATGACCTGGATCAATATTTAAACATGGGACCTCTTCTATCCTGGACCCTTTGCCATGTGTCCTCCAAGATTGGACGGTCATGATCCCTTTCATTGAACGACCACCATTTTTTTGATGCTTAGGGCTTGAATTTCTTGAAAGGCCCCATCTGTGGTCCAGATCTGTGCCATGTGCCTTCCTTCTTTAAGCCTCGCCTCTCTATAGAAACCTGGCGCTAGGATCATGGGCCCAAAACTAAAGGCTCTTTCACATTTTGTGATTTGGGGATAGCAAGGAGCCGACCCCTTTTCCTTCAGACTCTCGGTAGCTGAAATGCTAAAACGGCTAATCCGCAATCAATGGTCGGATTTGATTTAATATGGATGGTCACGATGAACCTTAATGTATTTCGGGGGTTCTCCCACCCGGAGTTCTCGTTCCTTTTCTCTCGACCCTTATATTTCAAAGTATTGGTAGCCGAAATGGCGACCAGACTTAATCACACACCACGTATCCTTCAAGATTAACGGTCCCGATCCTTTCGATGATTCTCTCACCGGGAGCTCCAAAATCCCTGAAATGTTGACTAGCTGCCACCTGTACCCCTTCTTTAGGACCCGCCTTTCCATACGACCCTGTGCTATGGCTGTAGGCCCGCACCTAAAGGTGCCTTCGCATTTCGCGTTTCTGCGATTCCAACTGCAAGGAAGGGAGTCAACCCTTGTATTTCGAAGTCTCGGTTGTCGAAATCGCGACTGAGCCTGATCAGGCGCCATGTGTCCCGACTAGATCGGAAGACCACGATCATTTCGTGACTATCTGCGCTTTGTCTCAGGCCTCTACACTGCGTTAAACTCCGGGCAAATTCATGGTCCCGATTTACCCGATGTTCGTCGATCTGCCTTGATGATAGATCCTTGCCATTGAATACTTGATCGCCTGTCTTCTATCATTTTAAGCCCGAAATGGAGATTTTATGCATGCTATTCTTGGGCGCTCATGACTACGGCCTTTGAATAAAACACATTTGATGGGTTTTTAAGCCCCATTTCTTCGCATTTTACACCAAGGGCCTGAAATCGGAGAAAAACACCCCACTTGCAAGAATTGGCGCTAACAACGGTCATCAGATATAAGAGAATGATTCCCTGAAGATGAATTGTTGGAGTCCATGTCTGTGGTGCACCCTGAATATTGGAACAATATAAAATGTCAATATACTTTAAAACGTGACTTTGTGGAAAAATTAAATACTTTAGTGGACCAATTTTGCAAGAAGGTTGAGATACATGGAGAACAGGTTGAAGGTATTTTGGATCAATCAAAATTGTTTCAACAAGCCACACGCTTCGCTGAAACAATGTGGAATCAATTTCGCGCTTTGGAGAATCCTCTAGAATATGGTGCAATAACAACATTATGGACTATTTTAGGTGCTAGCCAATACTTACAGGAAAACATATCCGAAAATTTCAAATTAGCGGATTTATGTCAAACCATGATTTTGGGATCAATGGAGGATGAGACAATGTTTAGTGCACTATCATTTTTTATGTCAAAGATGAGGAACAAGCTTGATAAACATATGGATATATGTTTAAGATTATATGTAACAAAGTATGACATTACCACTTTTCCATATGAAAGAACACTAGCTCTTTGGCGATCAGATTGTGATAGAAGGGGAGAAAACAATATAACAAGTTTCTCTAATGATATTTATACAGAACATAATTATTTGGAGGCTCATAATGATAGTCCATCTGGAGAGGGTCTTATTCATAATGAATAAAATGAGCACCAAGATGAGAACTGGCAAATTGATATACTGCAAGATTTGATCTAATCCAATATATATGAGGGCCTAGGGGACACTTATTTTGATATATGTGTTCCATTGGTGGTGCAAAAAATAGTGAATGGAATAGCACAAATGATGTGATTCTTCTGATACATTCTTCCTCTATTTTTGTAGTAGGTTGGAAATTATTTATAATAGCAAGATTACTATATGCCAATTTGAGGATGCATTTCAGGTAAAAATAGGTTCTATAATTTATATTTTGTGTTTTTCATTGTAACTTTGGGGCCACATTTTCTTGATGCAAGTTATTTTAAGATTGACATTTTGATATTTAACTATTACATTGTCTCTTTCTTGTATGTGACATGAAATGAAGTTGGAATTTGATGAAGATGGGACCTATCTCTTCACATAGATAGTGTCCTAGTATTAAAGGGTAGATACCCGATTTAACAAGAATTCTGCTAAGCAAGAATGGGCTCATTCAAGTAGATGAAATTTATTTGATTTCTTGCTCTAATATGTTGATAAATTTTAATGGTTTGTTTGTTTGTTGCATTTTGGACCATTTTTTCAAGTTTGGAATTTTGTGTTTATTTTGGTTAAAAATGTGTTAGGCCTTGAATGCTTCTAGTTCTAATTTGATGTTTGACTGAACCTTTTGTTATGGAATGATTGGCCTCATCTTATTTCCATTGAGTCAAGGGTTTGGGTTAAAGTTAAAGACCTTTGTTGAGTAAAAAACTGTTTTTCATCTTTTTGTCATGACATTTATTTGAGAAACATATGGTCTTAGGCTTAATATATGCCTTTAGTTATTTTGTGGGCACTCAATGTGTTCTCCATAATTATGATTATTTTTTTAATATGTTTGATGTTCAAGGAAATATTTTTTTATTTCCTTTCATTTTTTGGCATGACTTGAGCATCTTCACCTTTTAGGATCTACTATGTTTATTTTGTATTTTCTTTGAAAAGACTTATTGATTATTTAGAAAGGGAAATGAGCTCTACTTAGCTAAGCGAAGAGAAAAATGGTCTATGCACTAGGTTCCTATGTGTACATCATAGGAAACCTATTAGCATGAGACCGACATTCCTCTAATGCAATTATACTTTTGATGCCAAGACTAAAATAGTATTACATGTAGCCAGTGGAGGATGCGAGAATGTTTATTGCACTATCATTCTTGAAGTCAAAGTTGATATACGTGCTCCATTGGTTTTGAAAGAAATAGTGAATGCAAGAAAGTATTGTCAAATGGATATTCCACTGGAGAAGGAGAAACAACAAAAATTTACCGTAGGACATGGAAAACAATGAAAAAGTCAAGGAAAAACCTCTCTTTCATTGCTTTAGTTGTGCATTATTATGAATGCTTTCATCCTTGGAAAAAATTTTCACTTTGTGTGTGAGTTATCAGCCTTACACCATATATTTCATTCACCTTTTTTTTTTTTCTTATGACCAGTTTCAAGCGTGCATAATCCAACCTTTTATTCTAGGTATAGTGGGTTACTCCACTTCACCTCATTTCATATCATGTCTCTTATTGACAACCATTTCTCTATTATGTTTTAAGGGTCAATGATAGTTAACTTTACTTGCATACATTTCACCTAACTAGAGTTTCAACTCTTAGATTCATAATTCATCCCTTATGGTGCACTATCTGCAAGAAGCACATGGATATTGGATGCTATATAATGGTTCTATACTTGATTTTCCATGTTATCTTTTCTTAGGTTACTGAAGGGACCTTTTTTCATTCCATATGGTGGTTGAATTTCGGATTCCATAAAGCATGCTATGAAAACCCCTTTGTTGATTGGATAAATACCTCCATTACCCATACTTTACTGCCACTTACCTTGCAAACCTCCATTCCATACCATGAATAACAACACACATTGTCTTGTTTGTATTTTAAAGTTTGATTGGTTGAAATATTAGTGTATGCTACATCAATGAATTGATGTTTAAGGTACTGATGGTTTTATTACTCTTCAAAGCATCAATGTTAGGCCAATGAACGACACTATGAAGGTGGAAGTGAATGAAGGATAAGCATGTTTCATTATTCACAAGAGTACATGAAAACCACATCAAGGTAAGCCCATGAAAGTTTTGAGTTTGAATTTACATTCTCTTGCAGATTTATCAATGATTATGAATGCATCATGTCATGATTTAGGTGTTATATGAATGACTTAGTGAGATATTTGGATAATAATGTTTACATGGAGATTTATCTCACTTGGTAGCATAGGCTTAGGAAATTTCCTAAATCATTTGTCCTTTGAAATTGTTGTTGAAAAGTGCTTATGTCATCTCATGCATTGGTATTGTCAACAAGACCTAGTTGTACTCCTTCTCATCCAATGACTAATCTTGCATATGAATGGAATTTCACATGATCAAGTGATGAGGTAGGATTGAAATATTTTACTTCTCATGATGTTGTCGGTATTTCATTAAGGTTAAAAAGAAGGAAAAATTCTCTTTTGCAAAAAAAAACTAAAATTCAACAAGTAAGCCCTCTTGCCAACTCCTCAACATTATGACTCCTTGCCAAGCTACACCACTTCAAATAAAAAAATTGATGAGATTTTATAAATAAATTAATTCTTCCATCCATTCTAAGAAACCACATCTACTGCACCATAAAAATGGTTAAGCCCAACTCTTTCCGTAGCACTTTGAATTGACAAATTTGCTAGAAAACAGAGTTGGGAAAGTCATTTTTTGAGGGACCAAATAAAGAAAATTTAAAAACCTGTTTATAGGGAATATTCTCCTTGGAGTATAGTTTCCTAGCCAATTTGAATCACTTCATTTCAATTTCACACAAAAACGTTATGCCCTAAAAAGTGATTGTCGGTCTAAAATTTGCACAACGAAAACTCTACCTTCTAGAATGTTCATAAGAATTTTTAACATGTTAAATCAAAATATATTCAAAACATGTTTCTAGTGAAGATAGGTAAATGAGTCTAATTTCATCTCCAACTGGAATCATTTCAATTGGAAACCAGACGATAAAGTTGTGCCCAAAATAGTAACTTTTGGTCCAAGATGGAAATGGAAAACACCCTTGTCATGCAAGTTGTTCCTCAACATATTTGACATATCACTTCAATTGAATTTAAAAACATGTTTATACTGGAGATATACCTACAAATTCACTTCAATTTGGATTTGGAAGCACTCTGATCAGACTCTATTTTACTATTCTTGTCTGTAGTGTTGCACTCTTTAGAATGGAATTCAAATTTTTAATCTATGTGCATTGCTTAGTTGGATGAACACTTCCAGCTGCAGAAACTACCTTAGATATTGGAGTCTCACACTTTCTATTGGTATTGTTGCATGTTGCTTCTACCTTGACCAATTTTGATTCTACATCAGATTTTCCTACTTGTACATTTCCTGAATTTAAACAGGCTAAAAGTGTCTTGATATCATCTCTTCTTAGGAATAAAGAGGTATCTTCTATATATAAACTTGAAAATATTGGATCATCTTAGAGCTATCTCTATTTTAGATATTTGTTCAATTTATAGAGATTTATAACATGCATCAAGATTCTTTTTCAAAGGATTCATGATGGAATCAGGTTTCTCAACCTTATTGAGTTGTTTTGTTTGATCACACCTATTTTTCCATAATTCAATCTCCCAAGCACAACGTTTTCCATTTCCAATACCATATAATTTATTTTTTGTGTTCTCTTGTATCTTCCCTCTCTTTAGTGGTTGGTGAATCACTCTGAGATGAGATCGATTAGTTTTGTAAATGTTGTCATTTCCACATGTTTTAATCATTGCAGCCTTGAATATTGCAAGAAGTCTTTCATCAAAAGCATCAATATTACCACGATCATCTGTGGTGTCATGATCATATGTTATTCTTAGTTCTTTTCTTATCTCATGGACTATACATGGGCTCTTGCAATCTGCACTGCTAATACACTGTTTACTGAAAGTAGTCTTTGGTTTCATCATTTCCAATACTATGGAAGTATGGATATGAGGTTTCATCATATAAGCCTACTGCCCAATTGTATGAAATGTAGATCTACAACCTCTGAAATTTTGGATAGTAACTTGTATGTATGATGCCACAAGGCCATTTGAACTTTGACTTTCATCTATGTTGTTGTAGCATTTACCACCTAACGAGGGTGTGCCTAAATTTATAAGGAATGATTGCATTTAATTATTGCATCCTTGTAATTATGAGTTTACTTTAACTGCATCTACAAGATTTAGGACCGTGATTAGTGAATTTATGACTTATTGGTGTAAGAAATAATCTTGTTGTATCTTTTAATGAATGAGTTTGTTGGTCACTGGTCATTGCATGATACAGACTTGGAGAGGAACTTGAGAATAAAAAAGAGCTTATAATGTTTATGCAATAGTATTTCCAACAAGACTTAGAGGCATTCACCCTTGAAGTTTGAAGATGATTATGTGATTGTTGCTGATGTACTTTCTGAACATGATGCAAGATACATTGCATTTCTTTGAAGAATGTGCAATGGACTTTGTTGATGCTGGAAATTTTGGCCTTTGTAGAAGGTTGAAGCAACATAGTAGAGATGAATTTCCAAGTTTGCAATCAATAAGCTTCAATTTAATATCTCTATGGTGTATAAACCCATTAAAAATAAATAACAAACTTAATCCCAAACTATTAAGCAAATGAAACCATCGCTTCCCACGTAGTGTGAACCTGAAATTTTTAAAACCATAAATAGAATTCACCGAAGAATCAGCTACAGACACTACAAAGAACTGTCAAAAGTCGGGAAGAACACAAAAAAAGTTGTTTTCCAATACCCTATAACCTGACAACATCAAGTCGAGAATCTATAACAATATATATTCTATGGTCATATCCAGTAGGTACGTTAGACATCTCAAATACCCCACTCTATCTTATGTACAAAACATTCCACAAATTGTAGGTTTGGTCCTCTTATGAGCTTGAGAACAAGCAACACTTAATTGCAATCTTCAAGAAAAAATGATGCTAACAATGACTCAAACTAAAAGAACCAAAGATTTACAATCCAAAATCAATCAGTTCAGTCTTATTTAGGAATGGATACCATTCTCATTCCCATTTGAGCAGCAGCTAGGAGGTGGATTCCTTTTCATAACACCATTAACAAGACCATTCACAATGCCATTTCCAACACCATTTGATGCAAGCCGATTAACAACACCAATTACACTGCCATTTTCAAACCCATTCCTTCTGGGCGATGTAGGGGTTCTGATATTATCATCAACATGTGGACTTCGACCCAAATTGTTTGGTTTTCCAGGTTTCTTCAAATATGAATCAAGTTGTGACATGATGTTGCTAATATAAGGCCTGCAAAGAACTCAATCATGGTCATACATTCTCCAAATAAAAACAACTACATTTCAGCTACTCAAAAAAATGATGCAAATTAAAACACAATTTGGAAAAAGCATATCTTGTTGAAATTTCAATGAAAACGAAGTGCATACTTCAATTACATTTCCAAAAGGACAAATTAACAGGAGCAAATTAAACTACTCAAACTGCAACATATAGTAAAACTCGGCTTGATCCAGTACAAGATATGCAATAGGATGGCCTCTTTACAAGCAAAACTATACAAGGTTCCATATGCTTTCATACTGCCTAAACTCCAAATATATGAGACTAGAGGATCCCTATCACGACACAGAGGGGAGGAGTACTAATCCTACAACAACTAGAGATAGAAACACAAGGCATTATAATTCAGAACAAGAAGGTGCTTCCATTGTTGAAGTTATATCAAGTAGTGAGGGCAAGCCCAGTAACAAAATTTAAGTCTTAAACCATATGATATAATTCACTCAAGGGCAATCATCCAGGAGTTAACACAAATTTTGCATTGCAATGTAAATTTTATTTCATGTGTTTCAAAGATAATAGCTTATGAGGGTAGATATACAGGAAACTAAGAAGACAACATGATGCTTTGAATGATATATTAGTACTGGGGACATAATAGCTCACAACATCATCAAGGTGCTTTGATAGCTAGAAACAGATAGGGTGCCTAGGGCAGGCCCAGTAAGAACAGTAAACGTGAATTTTTTAATTTCTCAAGGATAGTTAACCAGGATCTAGCATAAAAATTGCAACATAGTGCAATCTTATTTATCATGCATTCCCTATAGAATAAGAATAGAAATACACTACTTATAGCATGTTCCTTGCATGGTAGATGAACGCACAAGGCATAACAAACAAGGTACTTTGATTTCTAGAGTTAGATAGGGTCCAAAGGGCAATCCCAAAAACATAAGTTAAAATAAAGATCTAGAAATGTGTTGGCACAGGGGCAAACCCAGGGTTCAACGCTCAAGAGTGCACCAGCAAAGCCCTAACTACCATCCCTTTCGGCAACACCTGCGAAGCAGATGAAGTCTCACCCGAGGTAGAGGCAGGGGTGGTTGCAAGACTCAGCAAGTGTCTACAGCCGTAGCTGGGACACAGATCTGTGATTATACGACTTACAAAACACTTAGCACCGATAGATTATCAATATTCAACCATTACTCTACTTCCCAGACAACACATAACATCGCATCAATCACTCAGATCAGATGTAGTTAAGCACTTAGCAACAGTAAGATAGATCAGATCTCGTAGATCAAGCACTAAGAATATTCATATACACCATATCTAACATTCATACACATCATTAGCACAAAGCATGAGCATATCTATCTAATCATCTTAAAGCACTTAACAATAGAAGACATAAACATATCAAGCCGAAGCACAAAGCATAACACACAGTATTTACGTGGTTCACCCCCACTCTGGGGCTACGTCCACCAACTCTTCTTCTTTATTGTCTTCAGTCAATCGGTTACAACACAAAGCCTCCAAAATCTTACTCCGCTTAGGATAGCAGATCTGCGTAGCTCGCTAGATCCTCCTTCCCCAAGTAGATCTAGCACACAATCTTCCACAATCTCTTACAACAACTTGCACTCAACCCTGCAAGTTTCACAAAGAATGCACAAAGCTCTTACAATCACATAGATCTTCTTCGATCACACAGATTGGACTACCAACACTAAGCCATCAATTATTCTTACATCGCCTAGATATTTATTTATACATTAGAAAATAGGCCTAAACATTGGTAAACCCATGGGCCGACATCCCATTCCCATTACATTATCCCATAAACCCAAAAAGGACCCAAAAGTGGGCCTATATCCCGTGACATTTGCTTTGTCTTGCGCTCCTCCTTTGACAGGATGTCGAAGTCCCAAAAACGGTCAAATATGACCAAGTATTTCCCAAAACTTGGTCAAGGGCCAATAGGCCCCCAACACTCACCTATGACTCGTCCTGAGTCACTCTGGTCTAATCAGTTTTGCCTCGAATGCTTTGAGATTGGATTGAGCTACTTTGACCTACTGGTGTGCTACTACCTCTTGATTGGCGAACTCCTGGATCACTACGTCATTCAGTGGTGTTTCTAGGCACTGTTCTGATGTATTCACAACCTATTCTGGCTCTGCTCCTTGGCTCTCAACCTTTGTGAACAACTGACATGACTTATCTTGCATTGGTTGGATTTGTTGAGTTACTTCCATCACTTTTCTCTGGATCACATCGATCTACTGTTGGGCAGTGCGTTGCTCTTGCAACCGCTTCATTCTTTCCATAGGTGACAGGGCTTTCAGCTGTGCTTGTAGTGTATCTGTGTGTTGCTTTGCTTCTTGAAGTTGCAATTCCAATGTTTGTAATTATGGATTCTCCGTGAGGTTCTCATATGTCTGGGCACTCCGGTTACTCAGTTGCTTGCACTCCAGGGAAAGAGCTTTTAATCTGTCAACTGCGCTGCGGGCAGTTGCTTCCCTTTGATCCCTTATCTTATGTGGAGTCTCAGGTACTACAGGGAGTTCTAGGTCTGCAATGCGCTGCTATAGCTTCTAGATTACTTCTTCAAGTTGTGCCACCTGCTGTGGAACTTTCTCTTTGGTCCTTACTTCAATTACTGTCACAGAGAAAATTGCTTCGTTGACCTCTTTCTTTACTTCTAGTTGCTCCGCAAGCAACTGTTCCTTTCCTTGCTATAGTTGTGCTTTCTCTTCGTCCCACTTCTCTTGGAGAGAAAGCTTCTCCTGTTCTATAGTACTGCGTTGTTCTACAAGTACTACCTGTACTTGTGTCAAAGCCTAGGTGGCTTGTGTTATTTCCTCTTGTGCTTTTTGAAGGCGAGCTTCGAATGAATCCGTGATTCTGTGGAGTTGAGCTAGCTCATCTCCCAATTCTAGTGTTCCTACTGGTAGGGGCACAGTAGAAACTGTGTTGCTGGAATGTAGTGCATGCTACACTCCTTGGAGCTCAATTTCAATCTGATTATACATCTCTTCTTTCTTCTCTACCATCTCTATCAAAGCATCATTCAAAGAAGCGATGATAAAGTTGAAGTCGTCTGGATTAAGCATAGTCTATATCTTGGTCACAGGATCTTTTGGATTCTTCCAGGAAGAGAGTTTCAGAGGCAAACCCTTCCTTTTCTTCAGGGGCTCTACTTCGGCTCTAGGTGAGGTGACTTTGCCTTTATTTTGTAGAAATTTCATGCCATCTATCTCTTCACCATCACCTTCTTTCTCTGGTGTGATGGAAGTAGTTCTCACTAAGGCAGTGCTTAAATTCTGGACTTCGCTGATCTTCTGTGCCATACTTGGTCCGGGTATATCGTGCGCAGTTTCTGGATTGTCAACGTTGGACATCTCTGCGGGGTTTGCTGGAACAAGGAGGTTCGCTGACCATTCCTTGGTGATCTCTTCTAGATCTTCTTCTGTCAGCTTATAGTAATATTGAACTTGTTCCTTATTCTCGTCAGCACACAGTGTGATATAGATGAAATGGCGATCCACGTTGAATTTCATCAAAGGCTTGAACCTATAGAGGGTATTCGGGGTTATACGAGGATGAGACTAGATAGCTTCCTTCAGCTGATTGTAGTAGGTGTGGAATACATAATTCGATTTCCATTTATTATTCATATTAGTTGAGTACCAGAGTGTACTGAAATTCGTAGCTAAAGGTTCGAAAGGCTCGATATTCGGGAAGGTCGCACCTTCCGGCATCTTCCATGTGATAAAAGTGATCAAGATGAGAAGCCAGCTGAAGTGGAACTCATACCCTTGGTCCTGCGCTTCCATGCAGTCCAGTTCCAACTGGTTTACAAATTACTTTGCCCAAATCATTTATAGGCCTTTCGCGCACTTTCCTATGAGGTCGACTACAAATCCAGTCACTTGGGTGGGTCAGTTCTTGCGAACTAACTTTCCTGCGATCAATTGACAGGCTAGGCGCACTGCACCGCTCTATATAGAGGCTACCTTGTAGCCTCACGTTCCCTTCTTGACATCTCCATAGACGTCCCAGGGGCATAGGGGCAGGGGCAAACCCAGGGTTCAACGCTCAAGAACGCACCAACAAATCCCTAACTACCGACCCTTTCAGCAACACCTGCGAAGCAGATGAAGTCTCACCCAAGGTAGAGGCAGGGGTGGTTGCAAGACTCAAGTGTCTACAACCTTAGCTGGGACACAAATCTGTGATTATACCGCTTACAAAAAACTTAGCACCGATATATTATCAATATTCAACCATTACTCTACTTCTCAGACAGGACAGAGCATCGCATCAATCACTCAGATCTGATGTAGTTAAGCACTTAGCAACAGTAAGGCAGATCAGATCTGGTAGATCAAGCACTAATCATATTTATATATACCATATCTAACATTCATACACATCATTAGCACAAAGCATGAGCATATCTATATAATCATCTTAAAGCACTTAGCAATAGAAGACATAAACACATCAAGCCGAAGCACAAATCATAACACACAGTATTTACGTGGTTCACCCCCACCCTGGGGCTACCTCTACCAACTCTTCTTCTTTATTGTCTTCAATCAATCGGTTACAGCACAAAGCCTCTAAAATCTTACTCCGCTTAGGATAGGAGATCTGCACATCTCTCTAGATCCTCCTTCCCCAAGTAGATCTAGCACACAGTCTTCCACAATCTCTTACAACGACTTGCACTCAGCTCTGCAAGTTTCACACAGAATGCACCAAGCTCTTACAATCACATAGATATTCTTCGATCACACAGATCAGACTACTAGCACTAAGCCATCGACTATTCTTACATCGCCTAGATATATATTTATACATTAAAAAATAGGCCTAAACATGGGTAAACCTGTGGGTCGACATCCAATTCCCATTACATTATCCCATAAACCCAGAAAGGACCCAAAAGTGGGCCTAGATCCCATGATCTTTGCTTCCTCTTGTGCTCCTCCTTTGACAGGCTGTTGAAGTCCCAAAAATGGTCAAATATGACCAAGTATTTCCCAAAACTTGGTCAAGGGCCAACAAAATGATACCAAGGGAAATCCCAACAAAGAAGTTGAAATCAATAATTTCCAGCCACTCAAGGACAATCTCCCATAAGCTGGCACAAAGTCTGCAAGTTCAACATAACGTGAACAAGGATATAAATATAGTACCGTACTTAAGCAGGTGCTTTTCCTGGTAGATGAACACCCAAGGCACAATAACCAAAGGCGCTTTGATTGCTAGAGTTAGATAGGATACATAAGGCACTCCAAATAATAGAAGTTAAATCAAGAGTTAGATAGGGTACCAAAGGCAGAACTTAAAACCAAGAATTTCCAGTTGCTCAAGGACAATCTCCCAAAATCCAACACAAAGTCTGCAAGTTCAACATAGGGTGAATCTTATATTTAATGTGTTTCCACGAAAGGATAGAAACGAGGAAAAAAATGAAGTACCTAAGAAGACTGCAAATGCTTTGCCTAGTCTTGACTTAAATTCCGGATGGAACTAGACTCCAACAAAATAAGGATGGCCTGGTAATTGCAGTATCTATCCACAAAAACATAAAAACAAAGCTGCTTCACACAAAATTCTAACATAACAACTTCAGAAATATTTCCACTTTTGGTCCAAGAAGGAAAACCCCCCAATTATCAGATAATAGGAAAAATAGTTGGTTACCTCCATACATCTATAGGTTTCATCCTTGCCCACAAACATTAGCCCGACCTGTTCAATCTTTTCTACGATATCAGGGTTAACCTACAAAAATTAACTCTTCACTTAAGCAACAACAAATGAAGACACCAAAGAAACAATTATTGCCTACCAATTATTCAAGTAGCCTTTCCTAAATCTATACAAATGAATTAAAACTTCAAAAATGATCAATCCTAGATAAACTACAACAAAACATAGACCTCATAGAACTTATAAACAAAATTCTTATTGAACCTCATATCTATGTCGATGTCGCTCATCCACATAATCAACTTTTTTGTACCTTCATGAGAAGGGAACAATTTGTCAAAGAGTAGATTAAATAGCTTCCATGTCCTTGAGGACAATAGAAGTTCATTTATGACCAACAGATATTGTTTTCATCATCATTATATTTTATCACAACCATCAAATCTCCAATAAATCAGCCATGTTTGTATCATATTTCAGAAAACACCGTAACAAAAAGTCTCCAACAGTTATAAACTGGAACTGTTATAAGGATCACATGATGCATACAACTTTGTAGTGATGCAATCCCCACTCCGAAAATATGTCCTCCTAGAACCCAGTCACATGGTACCCCCCATATGGGTCATTGAACCCTGTATGAAAAGTAATGCCAATTCAAATTAACCAACTAAACAACCAAAACTATTGGTCCATATGTCTAATAGATGAATAATTACTTCAAGTGTAGAAATGAAGTGTCCTACTAGAGAATATCTACCTATGGCATGGAAATAACACAGTGATGTTTAGTTTGTGGGTCAAACTCTGTGTCGTTAGCCCCCACCATTCCAAGAACCTGCCATGCTCAACAGAAAGAAGAGTAAAAATCAAACTAAAGTTTGGAAAAAAAAAACCACCCCATTCTTTTTCTTCAAACAATAATTTGCAACTAAATGATGGCCATCAACAACAACAAACTTACAGAATGAGCATACTCAATCAAAACAATCTGCATTTCCATTCATATATCCTACTAAGAGCTCAGTTATCAATTGTTAAAGCGATAAAATAATTACAAATGTAAATTTTCCTTAAAAATTATAAGCTGATCTTATTGTCTAAAAATCTCAAAGACTTCAATGTCAGAAGTAGGAGGAATTATGCAATTTTTGCAAACTTTGTCCATTTCTCTTACTGCAAGAACACAACAAATTGTGCTCCTCATATAATGTAAATCAAAATTGAAATTTTCATTGGATAAACTGTAGGGGAAGGCTCTGCAGTATTAATTTCAAGTTCAACCATTTAGATCCTATTTTAGAATTTTGAGCTTTGGGTAGGTTCAAGTGAATTTTTTTTCCAATTTTCAGTTATGCATATAAAATTATCTATTTGAAGTTACTAAGAATGCATCAGGTTGTATCTCTGCATGTTCATGAATAAGCAATTTTTTAAGGTTTGGCCATTTCCAGTGTTCTTCAACATTAAAATTAGATGATTTATTGTTGTCAGTCCATTGCAGCATGCAATAGAGAATGTGGTCCTGATATTTTGGATTGTATATAGTGTTGCACTAAAATCAAGATGGGAACAATGTAGTATTTGTTTGCATTCTTAATAATATTGAAAATTTCTTTTTATGTTGCTTTTCATAATAAAAAAATAGATCACATAGTGCTTAGAGTGCTACATCTTTTATTTAACCTTTTTAACATGAGCTTTGAGATATTAGGATGCTATGTGACAAAAGTTTGTTTGATTTCATTGTCCAAATGAATCTCATGTTACACTTTTCATTGAAGGCTGTAGTCTTCCCTATGGAGAACTGGGTATCGATCACCTTGGTAGGTTCTTTTCTTGCTCACTGAAGGCTCTCTTCTCTTTTTTTTTCTTGCAAGACTTTTAGTTGAATCCTAATTTTTCCATTCTTTATCTTTTTAGGGTGTTTTCATTATTTAAAAACTGATGTATTATGCAGATATCTTGAAAATTCCTACACATAATTTCAGGAACTATAATCTATTGGAGACAAAACATCTTAAAAAGGGAACTAGCCAAATGCCTAGCAACATTGTCGATAAGCAGTTGAGCTAACCCCTTGGTATTCATGCACTCATTTGATTTTTATAGTACAAAAGTGTTAAATCAATGTCATTAATAGGATGGGAAAAGCATGGGGTGACCCACCAACGAGAAATATGGTTACCACAACAAAGTCATTTGAAAAATGCTACATGCAAGTGAAGTATTTTTGTTGCAATTGCATGCATGGGATGTAGATGTTCCAATGCATGGCATCATCTTAACAAGATAATTTAAATGTGAAAATGGGTAATATTACTTGAGGTCTATGTGTGCCACCCTTGAAAATAGTTTCATGTATCACTTTGTGTATCTAATCTTTGGCATGTCCTTTGTTGTACAATTTAGTGAAGACATCAAGGAACTTATAAGGTCTTCTTAAATATTCAAATGCGAGTTGAATTGCTTTCACATATTCAGTATCTACAAGATCATTTACTAATTCTTGGTTTTTCAATGCTACTTCCTCCTCTTTGAGAAGAGCTTCCTCCTCATCTATAGCAGTGCAATCATGCCACAAATTTACAAGAGAATCACTACCACCACATGCATTGCAATAAACTCTTAGTATTTGCATGAAGGAAATCCATAATAAAATATATTCCCATTAATTCACATCCATGCACAACAGAAAGATCCTTTGGTTTTGTTACACCACAATCTAGAAGGAGAGCATCATTTTCAGCATAAAACTTCTGCACAGAGAAATTTGGATCGACACCAACATTTGCATTTTCTTTCTATGTAAGAGAGTGATAACATGGCAAGAATCGAAATCTAGTTCCTTCCTTCATCAATAAAAGGAAGAGAACTTTGGAGCCCTAGTTTTAGACATCACATGTTATGTATTTTCATAGTTTCAAAATACCTTCAGCAAGCAAACATATATTGTTACAAATTACCTCTCTCCCATGTATTCAACTATATCAGGCATGAGGTTGGATCTTGAAATAATGTAATAAAACAAATTGTTACAATAGTTGAATCAACAATAGCTCATGCATGGTCACCAACAGATTTGATTTCTCTAGTTTTGCATCTATATGTTCATGTCAATGGATATATGTGTCATTATTGTATGCATTGAGTATAGAGCATGCTCTATATCTTGTTGCTTTTCCAATGATCACTTTACAGGCAATGAAATTTTGTTTTTTACGAAATTCAGCAGAGTAGTTCTAGTATGTCATAAACAAAATTATGGGAAAACTCAAGGCTAACATAATTTCACTTTGACAATTCACTTGGAGACAAGCCAAAACTATTGGTCAAAATATTGCAAGTAGGGAGGCATCACTAAATAACAAGAAAGATATTCCATACATATAGTAAGGGCCAAAATTGCAAAAAGGTATCAAGGCTTGGATCACCTCATTCTTCTTGAATAACCTCAACTGGCAGAGCTGGTCTCCTCTGGTTATTTATTTTTAAGTACAATCACTTGCTCCTCATGATCATTTACTTCTTGCAAAATTTAACACTAAATATGAAGTACATTTTAGCCTTCTTAGACAACTTCTTAGATTTCTCTTTGTACTTGTCTTTTTGTGAAGAAACTATTGCAATCTAGGCTTTAAAGGTAGCATTCTCTTTCTTTAGAAATATGTCTAGCACTCTATACTCCTTAAGCCTCTCCTTCCAAGAAACCACTTTATTTCTTTTCATTCTGAACATGTTTTCATCCTTAGGATCATCAAGGAAAACATCCTTCTCCTTTTCCTGCCGGTGGATGCCTCTGATGTATTAGGTGCAATAGGTTGCTTTCAATTCTTGACTCTCTTCTTCTTTCCAAGAGGATTCTCAGGATATTTTTCATAGGTGAACTTAGAACAAAACAAAAAATATCCCCATGTTTTCTTCCTTTTCTTCAGTTCTTCAATGATGAGTAATTTAATCAAAGAACAATGAAAAAGTCTGGTCTCAGCCTTAGCAAGATTGTCTTTGACCTTGTTAGACATTTTTACTAGGATTTTCCAAAGAAAATAGGTCATATTGAGTAGTTGAGTACCTGTGAAATGTTCCAATAATCTAATGTGATACAGGGAAGTTGAATTATACCATCCCTCATAGATTATATACCTTTGAATAAAAACCAGTAGTTCATTCCACTCCTTCCTTATTTAAGCCCTTGGAACACTCTTCCCTAGTTTCCATCCTTGATGTTACGTAAGGCCTTGGAACAACCGTGACAAACAAAACCCTTGATGCTTGCAACCTTGTCTAAAGGATGGACAAACTATGTTTCTTTTTTCAAATTTGTAAAATGAGTATATTACAGTTTAATGAACACATTTCCCTATTATTATATATGGGTTTTATACTTTATCAAAAAAGAATTCAAGACTTTACAAGGTTTTATAATTCAGTGAAAAATTCGCCAAGAGTTTACAAGATTTTATAATTCAGTGAAAGATTCACCAAGATTTTACAAGATTATATAATTGACTAAAAGATTCGCCAAAACATTATATATGCATATTATATAATTTATAAAATAACCTTCATTGTTTCCTATGTATCATGGGGATTCACCCATTTATTATATATATAAATTTAGGGGGGGTTCTTAAAATCACCCCTGCTGGAGAAGTTATGTTTGTATCGTTGTGATCAATTACAAGAGCTTCCTCCATTGGAGAGATTGTGAAATTTAAGGGTATTGGAATTAACAGGGTGCAATAAAGTGAGGGAATTGGGGATAGGGATCAGGGGAAGCGTAGGTGGATTTATGATGTTAGAGACCTTGTCTATCAGATTCTTGCCAATGTTGAGAGAATATCAAGCTCATCCTCGAATGTTGCGTGGACAGAGGGAACAATGCCCAAACTCCAAACCTTGATTATATGTTTCTATAGAGAATTGAGGAGATTTCCCACAGGAATAGAGAAGCTCTCCAATTTAAGACACATACGAATTGAGCAAGCTACATGGGAAATATTAATCTGGGAAGATAATAACACAAAAATCTGCCTTCAAAAGAAAGTCTAGATAATGGAGAATTTTATTTAGTGGATAATAGATTTATCCAACAAAGTAAAAGGAAGGTATGTTGTCTATTTGTAAATGAATATTATTATACCTGCCAGAGGCAAGATATATTGTAAAGTTGAAATCAACCAAAGTTGAATTTTATATTTGTTCCTAATGTTAAATATTATAAATTGAAAAATATGAATTCATAAGCATGTAAAAAAACAAATTAGGTGGAAAATGTGATATGACTCTATGTGAAAATTTTCATGTTATGTAATGTATTCGGTGGAAAAAATTTAAAATTTTCTAGCCGTCCAAAAAAATGTTGGTTTTCATTTTTACCCATTTTTGAAGAGGTGCAAGGTGCATATTAACATTTCATAAGAAGGGTTATTCTTCAAAGTGCCCATCATATGTATGTCTTCAATGAAGGATACATCCATGGATAACTTTTCTTAGGCTACAACTTGTCTTCAAGTTGTGTTCAAATTTTGAATTAGGGGTTAGGGCGAAGTGATGTGGCTAACTCTATGCATAGTAAATGCATGATACTGCATAGAAATTTAATACTAATGTTGAAATTTAATACTAATGGTGAAAAGAAGGAATGTCTGAGAATCAAATGGCATCCCTTTCACACTACATAGATTCTATAATTTTTGGATAGAGAGCACATAAATGTGTGAGCATGAACTAGATATCATATTAGATTTGAATGAAAAATGAATAAATGTTGAAATTGAACTTGTATCACAATTTTCTTTTAATGTAAGGACCTTTATTTACTCTAGAATAGTGTTAATGTACCATACCAACTTGCATTAATGAGATGGAAGATAAGTGATAGTTTCTCAACATGTGTTAGAGGAAAATTAAAGTTGCACTTCCTATTTGTTTTCTATAATATCATCTAATATGTATCTATCTATTTCTATTTGTTTTCTAGAATAACATTTAATATTAGCTATCTATTTTCTCAAACCATCCATGGCATCACCAAAATTGTGGTGGTATTGTCATCATCAATTCTCTACACTCCCTTCCAAGTTCAATAGTGAATGGATTTGTACTCTACCCATTTCGTAGAAGTAATTATTTGATTTCAGTGATTTGAATTATGTTGGTACTGCCCTTATTTTGAACCAATTATTTGAATTCTTGCTATGCTTGATTTTGAATTATGTTGGTAGCCCTTCTTTTGAACCATCCATAGCATGTCCAAGAACCTAGCATTATTGTCATCCTAAATTCGCTTAATTATTTGTAACGCCCTTTGTTGTTAAGCTAGATTTGTAGAGCATTTTTCTTCTTCGAAGGTATTCTTTGAATTCCTTTTGCACTTGAATTATGTGGGCATTTCATTATGGATTTTCTACCATCATCTGTTTGAAGTTGATATCCAACAATGTGCATTTGAATCCTTAGTTATTTATGTTTCTTTCAGGTTCATGTGTTCACTATTGATTGTATGTTCATTGTTGGTTGCAATAGTGAAAGGCTCCTGATTTGTTAATTATCTTCATAATTCTATAGAAAACATGCTACAATGGCATGTAGTGTAACAAACAAAATATTTGGAAGCATCTTTAAATCTATAAAAGTGTATTTTACAATTACGCTTATGATCTTTGAATATTTGAATATGTGCTTAGAGAATTTTAAGGTGATATTTTGCAAGAAGCTAAAATGAAATTTTTTCAAAGCTTTTCATCATGGAAGGGTCGCATGAATATATACCCTTCTAACTAAAATTAAGACAAACCCTTCAAATTTGATCACTACAACAGTTTATTTCCTACTCACTACTGTGACATCAACACTTGTTTAAGGCTATGATCTACTATCATATTGAGTACTTGATGGAGTACACTTGTTTAATGCTATCAGTTGTTGTCATATTGAGTACCTGATGGAATTTAATGCTCTATCCAGTAGGTTATCTTTCATTAATTCATCTCAAGCCACAAAGAAGTTCCAAAAACCTTTATACTTGAATGTATTGAATATTGAATACATGTCCATTCCTACGGGTTGCTTATTGGTCAAGCATTCTGAACCTCGGGTCTAAAACTCCATGGCCAACAATTGGTTCCATTGTTAGAAACTTAATCAAGCAATCCAAATCTGCGGGCTACCCCCCCTATTGTATGTAGTGGTCTTCGTCTTTAACACTATTAGAAAACCCAAGAGAGATAGGAAGAATAGAAAAGTCATGCACGATGGAAAGATCACCCTAGCCAGAAACCTGTAGGTCACTGTGGAGATATTATCAAGTTTCAAAGGAGGGACTTTCCCTGGAAAACGCAAATAGTTTTGGACCATATTATGAAAGAAATCTATCCCCAGACAGTCGAGAGAGAGATTGATGAGAGAAAGTTCAAGATCTCGAACAATTGACGGTCGAATTCACATCTAGAATCTAGGGGCTATTGACACATTCTGGGGCCTATGCATGGATGCAAAACTTGCCAAGATTGATAGATTGTACCTAAAAAAGGACAGGTTAAGACATCCCACTAAGTACAACTAGTGGTTCTAAAAACTTCATCCAGGAGCTATCGACGAAATAGCGTTGTTGACTTGAGAACGAGCCAACTAACAGTGTTGGGGGCCTGTTTGCACCTAAGGTTTTGTAGAGATTGGGCGCATGCTATAATTCAGCACTAGGTGCACACCCAAGAGAATGCATCATGTGGTGCCAAGTTTTAGCATCAACGCCAAGGATCTATTGTGCACGCCAACTCATTTTGTATTGTGCGCAAGGAATTGAAGAGATCACATGTAGGTTGAATCCCCAAAGATATTCAATAATCATTGTAACCATTTTTATAACAACCCGACTAGTCATGATTGAGGTTGAGGGTGACCTAGAAATATCGTTATGATTTCCACACTCCATGGTGTTATACCACAAATTTCCACACCAAATTCTGATTTGTGAGATGGCCTAGTTCATTCCCTAGTTTGGAAACTTAAATCCCACTCTTCTCCATCAATTTCATCTAAAAAACAACAATTTTTTTTCCATACGTTATTCACCCATTTGAAAATTGCGTACATATTCTATTCTCCAGTGGACAAACTACATATGCCCTCAATTTTATGAAAAAATAAAATATTCCACATTTTCGGGTGGGGTTTTCGGTTGTAATTTTTACCAAACTTCCCTTGGCCCATACACAATAGAATACAACCACCCCAACCCATTGAGGATGGTATATAAGCACCTATTGGGGGTATGGATGGGGAGGACAACCTAGGTGCAAGATTATGCTGACGAATTTGCAAGCTTCCCTATTTCCTTGATCCTCTGAGTAACATCCCCCTGATCTGGAAACTTGTTTTCCAACATTCCTTCCTCTCACATATATGATTGTAAGGTGTGTTCCTATCCCTTCTGAGTCATTCGACGAAGATCCATTTAATTGAGTTGATGCTTGAAGGGCCAATGGAGGAACCTGGGCAGTTGGATTTGAGGTAGTGCCGGCGGTTAGATTCAGTTTGTAACTACCTACTTATATTGTTTTCAATAAAAGAGTTATATCTCCCTCCATATGTGTGTAATATTGTTCAATCTATTTATATATGTTAACTTGCTTTACATATTTGAATTTGCACATTATATGTATAACTTGATTTCATAACTACCTTGTTGTAGTATAGATGTGATCTCCTTTTGCAGGTTGGTACCAGCAGAGATCAGGAGTGAATCAAAGGTCGAGAGCGAGGAAAAACATCAAATGTTAGGATACAAGGTGTAACCTCTTCTCTTCTCTCTTCCAAAGTAATTATTTTATTTTGAAATTGTGTGTGAGGGTAGGGTTTGTCTTTTAAAAATGGTTAGGCTCTGTTGTGACACAAATCCAAGGTCACAGGGAAAAAATCCGATAATAGAATTGAAAACCATACCGGGGATTTCTCTCCTAGTTTGGGTCAATCGTAGGGCTCTTGTGTTGTATTTATTTATGTAATTTTCTTGTTTTTTGGGCTTTCTTTCAAAGCATTTTCTATCTCAGAAATTTTTACCAAGTTTCTAGAAGCTTCCCTTGACATTGGCATTTCTTTTTTCAATTTGTGTTGAGCCATATGTGATTTTTCTATGCTCGAATTGTGTATATATGTGATTTTCATGTGTTTGAATAGCGTATGTACATTATTTGTTGTGTACACAGTCATGTATCTGGTTGAGAATTTGGTCTTTTGGCCTTTCTCTCAGTTTTGGGAGGGTCTAAGTTGGTTGTTCAATATGATCTAAGCCTTTTGAGTTTGTTTTTTCCTTTCATGTTGTTTAATTCTTTGAAAACTTTGAAATCATCCTAAAATTTCTTGATTTTTATTAGGTTAGTCTTTTGGTTATAAGGTTCTTTAGGTTGGTCTAAAGGTCAGTTGTGTGTGTCTGTGCTTAATTTCCAATTGATTGTTGTATTACAGTTATTACAGATTGTTTGTTTCCTTCCTTTTTACCTTCTTCCCTTCACCGATGAAAAGAAAAAGAAAAATTGCATCTTAGTTGCATTTCATTTATTTTTAGTAACAGAAAAGACAAAAATAACTTGGTTGCTATTTTTTTTTTCTTGTTCCCTTACCTTTGAAATTTTCAAGAAAAGAATTTTCTTACTAGCACTCAAGTCTTTAGGAATTTTTCTTGCTTGATAGTTGATGGTTTTGATTATAGTATCCTTTTGTAAAAGAAAAGAAATCTAGTATGCAAAGTTCTTTCGCACTTTGTTCTGCATTTCCATTAAAAAAGAATTGTAGATTTGCACTGCACAGTGATTTAAGATCTTGCATATGATAAAAAGTACATTTTTTCATTTTTGAAAAAAGTATAAAATAAAGAGTTTGTTTTCATTGATTTGAAGCATTGTTACACTCATTTTTCAGTGAAGAAACTGCATCTTGCATTTTTGTTTTTAAGTGTTTCTTTGTTGAGTTTGTCAAAACACCATCTAGTTTCATCTGTACCTCTATTGAGTAAATAACATCCCCATAAAATGAATTCTAACTAAAAAATAATTAGACATTTTCATTTTATAGGGTAAACAGACTAGTTTTATGTTAGGGCCTTGGTTTACGTTGGAGAGTTAATTTCTCCAAGGATAGAAAACAAACATAGGAGTCTAAGCTAAGGAGAGTTCAAACCCAACTTTCGTATAAGTATATCTTGGAAGATCCTCTCACACAAGATTCAAACACGAGGTATCACAAGGGAGATTCGAGGAGATAACCCCTCTAAGGCTTAATTGATCATAGTGGATTGAGCTTATTTGGGGGTTTTTCCTGAAGTGACACTAACTCATTTGTTGTCAGTCCTCTGTGAATTTTGAACCTGGTTGAAGTTTTCCTGAAGTGACATTGACCCTTTTAGCGTCAGTCTTATGGAAGCTCCATACCTAGTTTGACATTTTCTAAAATGACATCGGCCCTTTTGTACATAGTCCTCTAGAAGAGCTTTGGGATTAGTTACCCTACAAATACATCCATTCTCGACTGTCGACTGTACCCTTGAGACATTGAATACGAGTTGGTGGCCTTAGTTTCTTTTCCTAGGGGTCTTAGAGGTGATTGTGGGGGGTTTCACGTGGTACCTAGGGAAAATTTTGCATCACACTTTTTAGTACCACTAGAGGGTGCCCCGTGAAGCATAGGTGCTTGCATCAGATAAGGCTGGTAAGTGGAGTTCGGGATAACTTCTTCTCACTCCTTCGTTCGTCGGTCCACGGGACTTAATCAACTCGTGTCTTCGTCTAGAAGGTCCTCCCCTCACTCTTTTACTATTGTGATCTTAGGACCTAATCCACCTGAGTTGAGATATTGACAAGGTTGTTTGTATATGTTGTTTCTATTAGGGATTTTATAGTGGTTTTCTTAGTGATCGTAGAATTTCTTAGGAAGGTGTGCAGGTGGTCACCTAGATCTGACAACTCATAGTGGTTGACCAACCACCTCAACAATTCAGGAGAATTCAAGGTCTTCCCCCTGAAGAATTTGAATTGAATCCTCCTCTGCCCCCTTTGAGGCATCGACTTGATCAATCTGGCACTTTTGTACCAACTGGTTTGGTCAAGACTTTAATTACAGAACTTGTAGAAATAAATTTTTCTGAGCCAGATGTTGTAACAGTAACTAATATTAGGGATGAAGAATCCACCTCACCTTTCAACCCTCTGTTAACTGGGCCTTACACTCCAGTGTTTGTGAAAGTTCCACCTCCCAGGTTGGACTTTGCTAACAGTAACCCTTTTCATTGAGCTAGAATGGAAGGCACTCCAGAAATGTATGGGTCGGGAGTTGTCGTAACTCCCACTTTAGCAATCATCACCAGTGGGATATTTCCCCCTAATATGTCTAACCAAACAACTGGTGTGATTCAATCCACTGTTTCCACGTCTATCAACATCTCTGCTCTATTGATTTTTGGTTCCACCCAACCTTCTGGTGTGGCCATGTCATTACCTTCAACAACAAACGCTTTCTCGTTCGGTATGTCATCGATGAGAATGCTAAACGTGTTGACTGGTTCTCAGTCGACGTCCCAAGTTTTTAATGTTGGTTTAGGGAGTTCCTTGATTCCCTACCAATTTGTTCCTTGGGATGGGGATCATATCCCTCCATCATTCTCATCCGTCGAGAGTGGGGCATTCCAGTCTTCTAGCCCTAACCCCTTTAGGGTTTGGGGTGCTTCTATGGGTAGTGGATTCTAATCCGCTAGCATTCCATCCACCTCAACCTCATTCACATTGTATGGTGGGTTCGGGAGTAATCAATTTTCTACATTTGCAGTGTTGGCATGGGACAACCCCTTCCAAGATTAGTGGAATCCCATGCAAGGGTCTTTCCCTTCATAGGGGATGTCTTCAGGGGGAAACCCCTTTCTCAGTCAGTGGAACCCCATGCAGGGAGGTCTTCACTCAAAAGGAGGGTCTGTAGGGGTTAACCTTGCTTTTCCATTCAGGAATCAGATGGGTGGGATTTTTCTTCCATTTAACCAGAACAAAGGTTTCACCTAAGGCTCTAGCTCATCCGCAAACTCTTCCTGGCAACCTGGTGCCAAATTTAACCCAGGACCTTCTTGTTGGAATACTAAGAGAGGGGTGAATCAGTATTACACAATAATTTTTACCACAACTTTATTTTTAATAAAAAAAAATTATTTATCAGTAGTCAATGATGAATAGTTAAATCATACCATAAACAATACACATATATTTACAGTGGAAACCCAAATGGGAGTAAACCATAAAACATTTTTTATAAAATTTTTAAGCACCAACTTATAGCATACACAAATCTACAATAATAGTTGCAGGAACCAACCTGCATGGGACACCAATCCCCTTGTTGAGCACCAACTCAACCAATGGGCACCAGCACATAAAATTATTGTTCATGGGCACCAACCTGTAGGAGAACCAATCCCCTTCCTTGCTCCACCCCGCCACACTGAAAATACTTTTTTCTTCAGAAAACCACTCTAGCATGCTTCATCTTCTATGTCCTCAAACCTGAAATCATCTTCATTACCTCCACAATTTCATATGGGCCTCAAAGCCTCTATTATCCTCACAGATCTTCACTCAAAATCCATCACACTTACCTCCACTAGCTCGATCAAGGGATGATTATTTATATAGCTCGTGTACTCAACCATTTTTCCACATCCAAAGTTGTGCTCATCAATTCGGCTCCATGTCCCTTTCCCTCTTCCTCAAAATTGGGCCCTAACACTTTTCATTTCACATGATCTTCTCACAGACCACACAACAAAATTTTGATGCTTAGCAGTCATCGGATATCATCCTGGATTCAATCTTGTCTGTTGATTTACAATCGCATTCAACGGGGTACCAATACACTCTACAACACTTCAATGTACATCAATATTCTAATTTGTCTTTCATTTGATCACAATCATTGAATTATTCTTTCATATCGGGACCATCGGGGTGTCGAAACACTCAACACCATATCGATGCACAACATTCATTCGATTCTCTCTTGATTAGATCGTAACTGTCAGATATAACATCCATAACCTCTAAATTGCCAGGCTATCGAACCCTTTGGATCTCATCACTCAACCACTGTTAGATCTAGATCATATTTGATCTCATCCGTCGATCTGACCTCTTTCATATTGGGACCACCAAGCCTATCAAATTTACTTCTATCGAAGCCCCTATGTTCAGACTCCGAAAGTCTAAACACTCTCCACCATCGATCATTCAAGATCTACGGTTGTCATCGCAGCTTGTTCACACTCTGACCAATGGTCCAGATTGCTTATTTTCTCGAGATAACACTTTTATCAAGGAAGGGAATATTATTTGATACCCTTCTCATCGGAGTTGTACAACTTCCCAAATCTTTTAAATGTTGATTGATGGTATTAAAAAGGAATATTCTTTGATACCCCTCTTATCGGAGCTGTGAAACTTCCCCAATATTTTGAACACCGATTAATAAGCTCCGATGAATAGTCTAGATCTCCTCATTATAGTTCCAATAGATCAATATTTATCATTAATTCATATTTACATTCATCGTCGGACTTCCTATCACCTTTGTACATGGCCAAATATGCTTATGAAACGTGGTCCAGTCACTGAGTTACAATTGTCTGCTTTCGTTGTTATAGCAAGATTTCCCTCACCCTATGCAAATTTTCCCAGAAGGCCTTTTTCCATTTCCCTATGCAGACTTGAAGTCCCTTTTTGCAAATCCCAGAGCTAAAAACAATATTTTTCCACATATACATGCCCTAACTATGATACAACATGTGTATACGTAGGTTGCACCATTACAACCCGCGTACATCGAGTTTTGTGCCCAAAATTAAAAAATAGTGTTGGGTTTCCATGTCATGTCACGAGATGCATGATCCTTTACCTTCCATATACTGTAAATGTTCCGACTCGGCCCTTCAGTTCCATTTGAAGGATATAAATGGGCCATATCCAAGCTGTGGAAAAGGGGAGAAGAATTCAACTTTGAGAGAAAAGTTACTCTGGAGAAATTATTCACTTCATATTGAGTCTGCATCCTTTTTTCCTTTTAAATCTGAACACATTGTTCATCCCCCAAGCTCTTCCCTACTTGATTGAGAACCTCATTATCTCTCTTATATGAGATTTCCTTTGGTGGAGGATTGAAGTCATGGAGGCCCATCTGGAAGGGACTTAGTTTCTCGGTATGAACTGTGCCGACACAGAAGTTTGTAATTCATTCACTTATGTTGATTACATTTTAATATAAATACTCTTTTCTCATCCAATTAATATCTTGCAAATATTTGAATTGTTATTCCATGGGAATATTTGTTATGAATGTTTATGGATTATGCTATTGAATGTGATAAATTTATATATTATCACCATATGCTTTCATTTCTTGGTTGTTGAGGACAAGTTGCAGGTGTATTGCTTTGAGTCAAGTGCTCAACGGTGGACTTCATCGAATGTCTGGACGAGGTAGGTTCTTTCTCTTGTCTTGTTAGCATATTTTCTTATATAGCATACCTGAGATTAGAGTTGATTTCTGCAGTCATTTCCATATGTTGTGGTTTACCCCTTGCCATAGAGATATTTTCCTCATAACAGAATTGGCGACATTATTAGGGATAGAATCTTCTTTTCGGGGTTTGGAGTGTTTTTCTCTTTTGATTTCTCTCGTTTATATTGATTTTCTTGTCGTCTGATTGCTTGACAAACTCTGTTGATTTTGAGTCTAAGTTTCTTAGCCTTATCCTTAGCCTGGCAGTGTTTTAACACATATACGTGGGTTTTTACTTGACATGTGCGTACATACGCATGTTGTCCTTCTGCAAGAGGCGTATATACACGGTTTTCTCCTGAACAGTCGCGTACATCATCCTTTTTTTTTGGTTGTTGAGTTTGATGTTTGTTGGGTAAGTTGTGATGGTTTTTGAGTCTTCTTGGGTCTCTGTTATGACTGTTAAGTTCCTATAGAATGATAGGAAGTCTTTCTTTGGTTGAATTTCTGGGCGGTGCCTTTTTCATCATCCTTTTCATTGATTGTCCTTACATCTCGGGCTAGTTGTTTTCTTCTTGATATCCTACTTGGTTTGTCTCAGTTTACATACAGTAGAATATTTATATCAAGTTGTTGTTCAGTCCTTGCATTTTCATTCTTTTATATTGAAAATACAAAAATATTAATCATCTTGCATTGTTGGCATTTGATCTTTTGGGTCCTTATCATTGATCTTAGTACATGTATAGAAAGATTGCATCTTATTTGGAATTGCAAAATTAAATTGAAAACTGCATTTTGAAAAGCATATCATTTATTGGGAATTGAAGTTAGGACTTTGCATTTTATTCTTATTCATTTATTTTACTTGTTGAGTCATAACATCATTAGTTTCACGACCACACCTTTTTGAGTAAGAAAGGCCACTAAAAGCAACGCTAATAATTTAAAATTGATTAGAAACGATTTTATTTTCTAGGGTGCACAAACTAGCTTAGGATTTAGAGCCTTGGAATAGGATTTTGTGAGTAAACTTCTCCAAGGCTATTAAATCAACATATGTGTCTGAATAAGGGAGTGGTGAAATCCATTGTATAATTGGTGACGTCAGGAGGCTCCGCTTACACCAAATTTAAGCATGAGGTCGCGTGAGGTTGGTTGAGGGGATATCCCCCCAATAACTTCTTAGCGTCAGATATATTTCTGGGGATCTGTTTGTATATGGGGATCTTGCCAGTACCTTTACCTGTTTGAGAGGCGGTGCTTTCTAGGTTTCGGGTTTTGTTACCCTGCCCATATGGTATACCTTACTTAGGAGTGTTTTCCTGCGCATCGGTTATACCATGGTTGCTTAGTTGCTTGACATAGGTACCACATAGGTTACTTACATGGGTTATTATGCAAGTACCGTGGGTCAGATAAGAGTTGGACAACACACAACCTTTATGGAGGATTATCTCTCCAGGGGGATCTGACCGAATGGTTGTTAAGCCTATGAGGGCCCTTATAATTGATTTTGATACCTCCAATCTTATGCAAGGAGTCTCAAGCCCCTCTTGGGCCAGTCATACCTACTTTAGGGAGGGAGGCCCCATTCAGCCACTTTATCTTGTTTGTGTGCATATTGGCCTTTTGTTTATTTTGGTGTGCTCTTTGATTATTAGTTGACCTTAGGATTTTGTATTGCACCGTGAGTTTTCATTATCATGGATAGTGGAGTCCCTTTGACTCCTTCATTTAGCACTACCTTCCCCATGGAATTCACTCATTTCATGAGGATGGATGCATCTGTGTTTCATAATGGTATGAAGAATCATGATACTCATTAAATACCTTAGGTCTCTAATCATTTTCCTCTTGATGTGCCAATTATGCTTTCACCTTTTCCATCCTCTCCCTCGCCTGCTTATATGAATCCTAGTTTTGGATCTGAGGGCATGATGGCTCCTTTTTCTACGTCTTCGCTTGATGGGAGTCATATCCCTCAATTGAATCTCACTGTGGGAGGTTGGAATCTCCCTTCTTATGGATCCAATCTTGTCTTCACCCTTCTAGGAGAAAGTCCTCAAATGGGTGGTTATTTTTCTTATTACACCTCATCCACATATCCTTCATCCGCCATGTTAGTTCCTATAGACACTTTTCCCATGACATACCTCCATCTATCCTCTGGTATTTCATATGGAGGCAATCAATTTTATAGTACGGGCTACCCCCTTCACGGAACCCCTTCGTCTGGGGTCAATAAATATCCTCACCTGAATAACCCGTGTCACGCCTTTTTCTCTTTGCAAACATCTACTTCGGTTATGATGCTTTTACAAGCCTCTATGGATCAATTAGGAGTAGGATACTACCTTTCCAGGAAGGGATGGGGTGTAGACCAAGATCCTTCCTGGCCTGCAATTTCTCAAAACCAGTCTTTCTCGGGACCTTGGTGTCAAATTCCACAACCAACTATCGTTGCCAATCCAGTCGCTACAAGTCATGTTGGGGGAACAAATCTAGTCGCCATGAGTCATTCTGACATCACATCTCCAACCCCGATCAACCATGTTGGGGAATCATCAACAACCTCTATACATCAGGTGGGCGATGAACCACCAGCCTCTACCAGTCGCGTTGAGAGCATGTCACTAGCCATTTTGAACGACGTTGGGGGAATTCATATGATTGAGAATCCTCGACATATAGGATGTAATCCCAAGTTCCTTTGTATTCTTTTCAAGGGAGGCCATTTAACTCGGTTGTGCCCTACTACTGTTGGAGTAGAAGAAGTGTAGTCCTTGTTTGATAACCCTTCAGTTTCATAGTCATCGTTGGTTTCCCAACATTCTATTTCTCCTTTCATTGACACAACAGTCATGCCGATGCAATCTTAGCCCGACACCGCTCCTGTTTTGAGGAGTGAGGCTTCTTTTGACCATGTCATTAACATTTTTGGTCCTGCACCTTCTGAACAAAGACGAGTTTTACTCTTCCTAAGTACTCTCCCTCCAAGTATTAGAGAAGCTCCCTTTGACTAGGATGGTCTTGTGGGGTATCAAATTCCTTCTCCTATTCCCTTTCAAATAAGAGGCGTTCTCCGATATATCATTAAGAAGGTAACCTTTGTGAGTATTTTATCCCTCTCTACTTGGAAATATCTAGGTTTTCCCAAGCTTGTGTTAGTTATTCGTAAGTTGTTGACCTTTCACAGAAGTCATGCATGGGAGCCCTGGCCTCCCCCATGATATGTCACTTAGAAAACTCCCAATGAGTCTGGTTTAATATCTTTTCCGACTCTCTCAAAAAGAAAAAAGATTGTCGAGTGAACTTGTCTCTTTCACACTCGTAAATTGGATTTGAAAGGACGTTTATTTGGTGTAAGTTTACCCCTTTTTCAAACCAAGTAGACTAAGATTACGAAAAAGGACATTTTTTGGCGTTAAGTTGTAACTGCATCTCATTCTCTTACTTGTAGTATTGAGCCTATTGTCAATTCTCACTTTTGCATTATAAGCCTATCACCTCATCAATTTTCATCATCAGCCAAGAATAGCCTTGTTTATATCCTTTGCAGCTTGACACCCTATACCCAAGAGAAAACATTCCCCCGAGTGTCCATCTCCCGCATGCACCTCCTTGCATTGAGCATAGGTATGTTTCACTGTTGGAACTAATTGCTTACTTGAGACACTCATTTCCTCCTCTGTATCATAGCATTCATTTGACTATGAAAAAACAAAAAAGATGGTCGGGGAAGGAATATTATCTTATATTGGCATCAGTCGTGTCACCTTTGAATAGAGAACAAAACTTTTGAGTCCACTTGTCATCAAAATTTTGAGTTTAGCATGACCTTAGGAAGCTGAGCTCGTTACATAGAGTTTACTCCCCCGACTGGTTATTCTTCTAGTCCCTATAGAGAGTTGTTGGCAGCCAATTCATTTTTTATTTTGTCCTAATAAAAAGCTGCCTACACCCCTTGTCTTCTAAACGACAAAGTATCATCGCATTGTGCTTCTAGACATTTGTTTCATTTTTGTGACAATTACAATTTGATTTCAATTCAGTTTTCACAACTGAAAGTGTGAAAACACCTCTTTCATTGCTTAGATTGTCGTCGTATTTGATTGATTTGCTGAAAGGTACTTGACCATTGGTTTATCACATCGTTGCAAAAGTTTCTCTCAAACTATATCCATTCACTTTAATTGCGCAACTTGATTTCTTTTATAAAGTATTGAAAAGGTTAAGTTATGAGTTATGTTTGATGTCATAAGGGTTATAATTGATTTTGGTTTTACATATGATATAATTCTTATTGTTATGAAATCTTAACTTATCATTTTCATATGCTCATTGGTTGCAATGTTTTTACACTTTGATTATGCTAAAAACATATTGGCAATATCATAAGTTTGGCTTCATATAAAATGGCAATGGTTTGAGCTTTGCAAAAGCGCTTTGATCAACCTTTTGGATTTTGGATTTTATGGTTTGAACCCTCGATACATTGTTTTGTGAATTTGATATCACATGGAATGATCATAGCTTCGAACGATGTATTGGCATGAATGAATTAACATTGGTTTGAAACATTGAATTGACACGACAGATCGTTGGATACTATGTTGATTAAACTTAATACTTGGCGCATGATTATCACATATGGTGTTGGTTCTGACTCGGATGAATGGCACGTAGATATGATGATTCACCTATTTGTTGGCCGATACGTATGGTTTAAGTGATTATGATTATAACGGCACTATACATGGTCATTAATACAATGCATGGCGGTGTTAATCTCACCACCTTCGCACGCATGCAGTTAATTCCGGTCTCTTCGAGCGATGAAGCTATCAAACCCTATCGTTCTTTGAATCTGTGCATTGTTTCGTTTAGTTCAAACCCTACCATGTATAGAAGCCATGGCTCCTGTTGTAAGGGTCGAGCCCAACGGATGCCAAACACTGTTGACATTTGATGGTGCGTATAGAGACCTGGAAGAGTTCGGGTGGCTTTCGTTTATAAGGAAGTTCGATGGTTTTAACTTCGCTGTGGCTCGACAATTTGCATTGTCATTCGATGGCTACCGAGCCAAAGTTGGAGATGTCCAGCTTGAAATCACTGAACAATTCCTCAAATCAACAACCAACCTGCCTGTCAAGGGACAAAAATGGTCAAAAAGTTGCAAGGTAGACGATGTCCCATGGACATTGTTGTTTCAGTCTCGGACAATGAACTCATGCGACAGAGGTTTGCCTGTGAAGATGTTGAAACCCCGCTGGTATGATCTCTTGATGATTATCAAGCAATTCGTTACTTGTGAAGGCAGGTACGGGTTCGTTTTATTGTTTCACCTATGTTTATTAATGGTGTTTATGGGTTTCAAACTTAGTATGCCGCACTATCTGCACCGAAGTTTGTTCAAAATGGCTAAGAAGTACAAGTGTAGCCAGGCTGACACTAGCCTCTTCCATGTTGGGTTGATTAAAATGATTTTTGTTTATGAATTGGGGTTACATCGTGATTCTTGGCATGATTTTCTCAACCGTAATGGCTTTGAGGAATCGAATCCTCCACAGGTGGGCAAGCCCATGGTAACCGAGAGAAAACCTACCCCTGTTCCTTTTAGTGTTTTTCTACCCGAGCCTAAACCCGACTCACCTTTGAATTCGCCTATGGCTGTGACTAAACAGACCGAAGTTGCTAAACCTACAACCAAAAAGACTAAAGAAAAGACTGGTGCTAATACTAGAGGCAAGAAAAATGCAAGGTTGATCTCGCGCATGGCGAGGAATAAACCCAAGCCCCCTGCTAAATCAGAACCTATCGTGGTCAGCGAGGACTCTG
>JZKD02S1610475.1:302594-341670 GCA_000966675.3 Picea glauca
CGATCGTATTTCCCCCCCAAGATCAGTCGTGTGGAAAGCAAATAATTTAGATCAGTCATGAGTAGAAATGTTGGTCAGACGGTGAACCACTTAGCAAGGCACGGTGTCTATGCCGCGGGGAATATGGAAAATATATTTGAGACCATTCCGATCAACATTTATAGAACCTTTTATGTTGTTGAAAAATTATTTATCGAGGCAGCCTGTTCTCAAGATGAAATTCATCATTATACGACAATTTTCAAGGATTTTTTTGAAGTTTTTTCTTGGTCGGATGAGGAAATGCCGGGAATAAATCCTCAGATTGTCGAACATGAAATTTGAACTTACGGGAATGCTAAAATTGGTCAATATAAATTGCGACCAGTTAACTGAAAGAAAGCAGCAACAATCAAAGCTAAGGTGGAAAAGTTTCTCAAAGCTAGCTTTATCTACCCTGTATCATTGACAGAATGGGTATCTAACCTTGTTCCGGTCAACAAGAAATAGGGTATGATTCGAGTATGCATGGATTTCCATGATTTGAATAAATCGTGTCCTAAGGATAACTTCCCTACATCATTCATCGATCAAATTATTGATGAATGCACAAAAAGTGAGATTTTCTTTTTCATGGATGGTTTTTTTTGTTATAACCAGATACAGATCCACCCTGAGGACCAACATAAGACATATTTTATTTGTCCTTAGGAACCTTTACATAAAAAAAGATGCCCTTTGGCCTTTAAAACTTTGGAGCTACTTTTCAGCGAGCTATGATGTTCTCTTTCCATGATCTTAAGTACATAGTGGAGGCTTATTTGCATGATCTTACTACCCACTCGCGTAAGAGGGTGCAACATATTCTACACCTCTGCCTTGTCTTTGAGATATGACATCACTATCGAATTCACTTGAATCCACACAAATGCATATTTTATGTGGCTTTAGGACGTCTCTTGGGATTTATTGTTTCAACTAAAGGGATCATGGTTGACCCTTTGAAGGTTGAGGCAATAACATAGTTACCTCCCCCACGCGCAATGCATCAACTTCAGAGTCTACAAGGAAAGGAAAATTTCCTTCAACTTTTTGTACCAAACTATGTTGATATCAAAAAGGTTTTATGTGTCTATTGAATAAGGGGTTCCTTTTTATTGTGATGATTCAACACAATGTTCTTTCGATGCATTGAATAAATCTCTAATTTCGACTCCCTTCCTTAGTCCCCCAGATTATAATAGATATTTTCTAGTATATCTCATGGAAAATGAACATTCAATCGACATGGTATTAATTCAAGAGGATCATAAGCTCCAAGAGCATGTCATCTATTTTTTGATTCATTCCTTGATAGGACCTGAACTAAAGTATTCACACGTCACGAAACTAGCCTTAGTAGAATTTCATGTTTTTCAGCATCTCTGGCATTATATTCTATTGCGCAAGAAGACCGTCATCGTCGATGTTAACCCTTTTCAATATGTTTTACTAAGAAAATAATTGGTGAGAAGTACACCAAGCGGATTGTTGTTATTTAGGAGTTTGATTTGGATTTTGCTTCTGCCAAATCCGAGAAGTATTTAGTCTTTTCTGAACTTATGTCGGAGTTCCCAGTGGAGAATGAGGATAACAAAGTTATTGACTCATTTCCAGTTGAGTGTATATTCCTCATCTCTTCATCGTTTCATTTCTATGGAGATATTATTATATATCTCCAGACTCTAAAGTTCCCTCCACATTTCTCGTGAGATGAGCAATGATGGGTTTGCCACCTAGCTAAGAATTATCTTATTATCACCGACACTTTGTATCGATAAGGGGTGCACTCAATTCTCCATCCTTTCCTGGCTCATGAGGAAGCAGAGTTAGTTTTGAAGGACTGCCATAGTGGATCATGTGACGGTCACTTATCAAGGTTGACAACAGTCCAGAATATTTTGCGCGGGGGATATTTTTGGCCGACAATCTTTAGATATTGCATCAAAGCAGTCAATAAATTCCACCCTTGCTAAATATTTACTAAAAATATGTGCACACATCCTACTCCCATGTTTCCTGTTATTATTATCAGCCCCTTCACAAAGTCAGGGGTAGATTTTACGACATGCCACCCAGTTTCATCTGGGGGCATCGATACATCATAGTGGTTGTTGAATACTTTACAAAGTGGGTAGAGGCCATGCCAACATTCACTAATGATGGTGAAACCATAAAAAATTTCGTGTTCAATCAGGCCATAGATAGGTTTAGGGTTTTGAGAGAGATTGTCACTGACCATAGCAATCACTTCCAGAACCGCATGATGTCCGAGTTAGCATCAAAACTGGGTTTTGGGAAGGCGAAATTGTCTCCTTACTATCCTTATGCAAATGGTTAGGTGGAATTTGTTAAAAAATCCTTGAAAACTATTTTGAAAAGGACTGTCAACATGAACAAATCAAATTTTCATTTGATGTTATATCTGGCATTGTGGGCCTACCGAACTTCAGTAAAAACTGCAACAGACTTCTCACCTTTCAACTTGTTCATGGAGTAGAGGTAGTTTTTCCTATTGAATGCAAAATTCATTCGCTTAAAATTGTTGTTAATCTCATCCCTTACACGACTCAACTTGAACAACACCTTGTTTACTTAGAACATCTTGATGAATAATGTTGCTTTAGCAAATGAAGCACATAAGAAACGTGTCAAGGCTCAATATGATAAGTTTTTTCATCCAAGGGTGTTCTCCAAAAGAGACCTTGTTTTGGTCTATGACCAGGACAAGGATGCCTTGGGAACAGGAAAGTTCAATCCCATGTGGAACGGTCCTTATATCGTGCGACGTGTGTTGAAACAAGGGGCTTACGAATTGGTAGATTATGAAGGAAATGTGTTGCTAGAGCCCAGAAATGGGCTCTACATTAAAAGTATTATGCTTGAGCCTCATGGCTTGAGTACCAGTTCTGTTGTAGTTTTGTTTATCTTTTGTATATAGCTTTGTATAGATGTATTTTTTTTCTATGCATTGATAATTTTTGTGCTTTTGTTGTGTGGAAAATGCCATGGGAGTCATCAGTTTATGTCAAGTTCATGGATGGTGCCAGTTGCCACATTTGGAACCTTGCTTCCGCTACTTGGGTGATTTATTCTCCCACTAACCAGCAGTGTCTTTTGGAGGTGTTTGTCTCAGGGAAACTACTAATAATGTATCTTAGTACAATGTCATTATTTAACTTTTCTGAGATTATCTTTCATATGGAATTCAATGCCTTCATGTTTATTTATATTCTCAGTTGGTTGTGTCACGGTTGAATGGTTTATATTGTATTTGTGATCTGGTCTTGTTACATCACTTCCTTAGAGTATGTATTTTGGAATGATCTTTTGATTTCATTACATATGTACATGTTCCTAAGAAATCTAATCTAGTAATTGATGCATATGCTAATTACATTATTGATTAGCATTTGTATGTCTCATCAATAACACAAGCACACACCATTTACACATGTAAATATCCATTATTTGCAAGCAAATTATAATAACGCATGACCAAAATGTGTGTGTGTGTGTGTCGATAAAGAAGTCCATAATACAAAAGCTAGGCCACTAGCCCCAAATGTTTATATGTACAAAATGGTTCCCTTGGCACATAAAAAGTACAGGTCTGAGGCCTATCATAAAAAACTATGGCATTTGATAAACATTGGAAAAGGCGTACCCATGTTCAGGGTACACCAACAACATGACGTTGCATCCCCACTGGTAGGTCATCTATAATAGCCATCGGGACAGAGTGTGTCAAGGCCTCCATGTTCCTTACCACACTCTGTAATGTTTGGGTTGCATCATCACTAGACTTTCCTTTACCTCTTCCCTTATGCCTATGCCATGGGAAGTCAGTTGGTCTCACTGGTGCTCTATTTGCACATTCAAAGGGCACGTTTTAGTAATGTGGATCTCACCAAAAAGATAGGTTATTTTTCCTTTTAATAATCTAATCTAAAAATTAAAAATTAAATAAAACAAAAGATATAGGTTACCTATATCTCCAAGCATTGCGTTGGGAGGTACAATCACGTCTGGATCTCGGGAAAATTCAATCTCAACTTATGGATAGTCCTCGACTGTAAGTATCTTCCATGCCCGCCAATTAAAGAAGTTATCATCAAAAGGATTGAACAATGTGCCCCCTACAAGGTGCGCTAATAGCTTGGTCCATCGTATCAGGGTTGGCCATGGTAATTGGTGTTATCTAATGAAATTCCTCAAGCCCATACCTGGTACTCTCTCAAATAATAAATCATGGAGAGTTCTACCAAACCCGAAGTTTTTATTCCTTCACAGCTTGCAGTCCGTTAACTGCGTCTTCATACAATTGAGCATTTTGGTGCTCCAATCAAATATTGTTGGTCTCATACATTCAAATGCATATTACATTTGAGATAGTGAAGCTTGGTGCAAGGATGATGATCCAACGATGTGTGACATGGTGTATACAATCACTTTGAGGCTCAAAATTTCTATGTTCTTGATAGGTATTTGCATGCCTACTTTCTCGGTGCCATCCTCACAAGATGCAGCTATATACTCATTAATAGTTAAGCCACATCCTCTATGACTCTTGAAGTTCACTACTTTTCCTGTACAAGAAAGGTTGGTAATGAAGTAAATATCTTCCACCGTGATGGTTAATGCCTTCCCATCAAGCATGAATGCCTCTGCTTCTGGATGCCAATAGTCAATGAAGAGATTGAGCAACCTTATTTGTGCTTACATACCATTGGTTTGAAAGAACTTGTACATTCCACATCGACGAAGAGAATTCATAGCATCATCATCCTCAACCACAACGTTATCAACATCCTTGTGTTCATTCTCTCTCCATTAGACAAACATCCTATAAAATTTGAGGAAGTAGGGAGTTAATATATTTAAATTTTCCAACTTGGTAAAATTCATACGCTATTCGTAGTTAATATAGGTGCAGACATCCACAATTCTCCCTTGGTCAAATAGTGTATATACGTTATTCTCCTTAAGATGAAACATGTATGCATAGAATTCATGAGAAAAATGGGAGTGTGCTCCTCTATTTCTCATGAAATATTCATAATGGAAAAAGAAAAAATGAAGAGTAAGGTTAGAAGCTTACTTGGTCCAGATGGCAAGTGGTTTCATTTCTCCAAGCTCCCGCAATCCTCATTTGAAGTTGAGAGGGTTTTCACCAATTTTGGGTAAATTGTGAAAATGACATGGTAAAATGGTAAATTATCACTATTTAATGTAATTTTTAGACCCACTTTCCCATAGTTTTTCTATTTTTCCTTAATTGAACTAATAAAAAGGGATTTCTAGTGTGGTTGTCACATTTTTAGGTTGTAGAAGGATACTTTGGACATGTTATGGTTCAGATCCAGTTGACTGAGTATTTTTCAAGACTTTGGGCAGGTATTATTCTTGTATAAATAGCATTTTGAATAGGTCTCATACACCTTACACTTTGCATTTCATTTGTGATTTCCACTTTACCCTAGGGTCAATCCCATTAACTTGTGACATGAACCCATATATTTGCTTTAGAATGTCATTTTGTTAATGGTAGATCCTATCTTCCATGGGTGCCCTATATTAAAACCTCTTTGCATGTTGGTGCCCATGCTACAAGTTTTCTTTTAGGCTTGGGAGTCATGTTTAGTCCTTCCATGAATTTGCGTTGAAGTTGCATATATTCTTCTCAATATTTTTCTGTCCATTACCTACGGGACTCCCTCTAACATATGTTGTTACGTATGACAACACTTTTCATATTCTTCAACAAGTATTGTGTTCTTTATTGGCATATAGAGTAGGCTCCATTCTACGTGCATAATGTATTTATCTATATCGCTCACATATCTAATATAGGATACACCCCATACGTTCATGACATCATACCTTCAAGCTTCTTTAAAGGTGTCGTTTATGGATGGTAGATCTTACCTCTTCATGGGTGTCCTAGTTAGTACCTCACTGACATTTTTTACACCCATGTTCCAGTTTTTCTGTAGGCTCAAAAGCCTTGTTTAGTCCCACCATATATTTGCATTGAAGCCTCATGACTTCCTCTCAACCTCTTTCTATCTAACTTACCCACGGGGCTTCCAAAAGTTTGTTGAGTTGTAATTGCATTACATATTAACCGCTTGTTATTTTAGGCCTAATGCCAGCTTCAGTTTTCCATTGTTGAACCATTTGCTTATGCATTCTTACCAGATGTAGGCCCTGCAATTTATGCCTTTGTGAATCGACATCTTTATCCCTAGAAGAGACATTCCTCTGAGTTTCCTTATCCTGCACATGCTTCCTTGAATTAAGCATAGGTATGTTCCTTGCGCTCTGAAACTAGTTTTCTTTCCCATGACACTTGTTTCCTCCACTATACTATAGCATTATTTTATTCTTTTTTGGGCTTTAATAACATGAAAAAGACAAAAAAAAATCAAAAAAACAAAAAGAAGGGGGGAAAGAGACTATCTCTTTGTTTGGAATCAGTCTTGTTGCCCTTGAACAAAGCACGATCTTTGAGTCAGTATATCAATATTTTTGGTTTAGTATGGCTTTAGGAGACTTTATCTCGTTATTGAGCATCATCTCTGTTGGTTGGTTATTCTTCCAGTCATATGGAGCATCTGTCGCTGCCTCATGTATCACATATGTATACTAGTTTATAATCCATTATGCCTAAGTCACATAACGTGTCATGATTTTGTTCAAGGGAAGTTTCATCCTGAGTCGGCCACTCTACAAAAATCCTTGACTTTCCAAGTCATCCTTCCCGTGTTGATCAAGTATGTCTTATTTTCACAAGTATATTTGTACTTCACTCATGCTAGTATAGAAGGTCCCCATTGACTTCCTGTTGGTGGGTCTGCTCTTATCGAATCCAACACATTTCTCTAAGAGTATGACCTAGAGTTGAACCATGGGCCTATTTCCATCATTGATAGGTGACCTTACGCTCAACAAATGACAAACTTTCATTGGTCGTTGACTGAGCGGTTTCCCTTGTGTTCAACATCAAAAAAAATTATCATACATACGGATTCATGTGATACATTGGTTTCCATTTTACCCCATTGGTATCTCATTCGTTAACAGTATACATTGATGATCGGTACTCAAATGGTATCTCATTGTGTTTGATTTCAACACATTTATTCACATAGTGTGGATTCATACCATGGCAGATCATTTTGAAGATTTCGGGTAAAGTACGGGCATCACATATTTTGTGCTCCTACCCAACCTATATTGATTGTACCACCCCGACAGATATTGGTACTTGCATAGGATCATTTTTTCACTTATTTGGCTCCATATATCCTTTGATTCCATTTTGAGACATAGCTCCACTATGTATCCATTTGTGGCTATGATATACATTTGCATGGATCTACTGTGTATTTTATGTGGCCGTGATTGTTATTTCCATATCTATCACATGGATCCACTGTGTATAGTTTGTGTGCCCATGGAAATCAGTTCTTCTTCCATTACTCATGGATCCGCAATGTACTTGATTTGGTGGCCATGCTTACATCACTCTTAAGCATGGGTATGCTCGACTCAGGAAGAGAATCTTATTACTTGATTTGTACTGATGGTTTTTGTTCTTAGATCGACTATTCGAGAACTTTCATTGGAATTATTTCAATGCATCCTCTCCTCTTAGAGTTAGAATGCATTTCGACCATCAATTTCTCTTATGACCTCATACATTAGGGGGCATATGTTATACCAAAAATTTCCACACCAAATTTTCATTTGTGAGATGGCCTAGTCCATTCCCTAGCTTGCAAAATTAAATCCCACTCTTCTCCATCAATTTCATCTAAAAAAGAACACTTTTTTTGCCATATGTTATTCATCCATTTGCAAATCGCGTACATATGTTATATTCCAGTGTACAAACTGCGTATACCCTCAATTTTATGGAAAATTAAAAATATTCCACATTTTTGGGAAGGGTTTTCGGTTAGGCTCATTCCCAAAATTCCCTTGGCCCGTACAAAATGGAATATAACCACCCCAACCCCTTGAGGATGGTATATAAGAACCTATTGGGGCTATGGATGGGGAGGACAACCTAGGTGCAATATTATGCTGACGAATTTGCAAGCTTCCTTATTTCCTTGATCCTATGAGTAGCATCCCCATGATCTAGAAACTTGTTTTCCAACATTCATTCCTCTCTCATATATGACTGTAGAGTGTGTTCCTATCCCTTCTGATTCATTCAAGGAAGAGCCATTTTGTTGAGTTGATGCTTGAAGGACTAGTGGAGGAACCTGGGTGGTTGGCTTTGAGGCAGTGTCGGCGCTTAGAGTCAGGTTGTAACTAACTACTTATATTGTTTTCAATAAAAGAGTTCCATTTCCCTCCATATATGTGTAATATTGTTCAATATATTTATATATGTTAACTTGCTTTACATATTTGAATTTTCACATTATATGTATAGCTTGATTTCATAACTACCTTGTTGCAATATAGACTTGATCTCCTTTTGTAGGTTGGTACCGACAGAGATCAGGAGTGAATCAAAGGTCGAGAGAGAGGAATAACATCAAACATTAGGATACAAGGCGTGACCTCTTCTCTTCTCTCTTTTGAAGTAGTTATTTTATTTTGAGTTTGTGTGTGAGGGTAGGGTTTTTGTTTTAGATATGGCCAGTCTTTGTTGTGACACAGACCCAAGCTCACAGGGTAAAAATACCATAACACATGGGAGGTATGGGGGATGCACATAGATATGTTGGTGCAAGTGAGAGATAGAGTGTTCCTCTCATACAATATGAACCTCTATTTTTTCCAAAACAAGAACATTAGTTGGAAACCATCTCTCTCTGTTTTATGAATGAACCATTCAACATTTTTTTGCACTTGATTCTTAGAACTTCAATAATCCTATATTTCATACTTTCATCTCTGTTTATCAGATTTTTATTTCATTTCCAGATTAACTACTAAAATCTGATGTAACATTTGTTGTTTAAATAATTGATAAAAGAATTCAATATTGTTGGAACCTCACACACTCTACACAAAAGAATAAGTATGACCAGAATACATATATGCTACAGGAATCAAAGTTGAAAATAAATCTTAACATAATTCTCCATTTTACTGAGTCCAATTGATGAGAATTCCAAGTATGCACTCTGCCCTGGTCTTTGGATCCACTAGTTACTAGAATTTCACTTTTACCAGATTCAGCTAATCGTGCTCTATTTTAGAAAAAAACATTGATAAAAACAATATAAATTCAGACCTGGAATCTAAATCCCTGAGTGATGAAATATGAACCTGTAGAATGCGTTGAGTATTAAACTAGTTCGATTTCAAACTTTAAGGAACAAAGATACAAGTGCGTCCCTCTATCTTTCACACTCTGCAACTTGAGTTTGAATTAAAATCAAACAAAAATGATTTGCATCCATTCAAATTTCTCCTTGGATTTACAAAAACACAATCTCAGCTAAAAAAAATACCATATGATGATATCAAGGATGATCCAACTTAACCAATTTATGAAAAACGAGGGTTTTACTCTATAAACCAACACAAGACCTAAAATATATTTGGAATAGGAAGAATATGTGCTCAGATGTATACATTCATAATCTTCTTTGTTTATTCGTCCCAATCTTCGACATTTCTCCAAACTCAATTGTTACTAGACTTAGGACCAAACATTTATACAAACTTCAACTGAATTCGGATCCATTATAATAGGATCTCATGATCTAATTGAAGTAAAAATCAGAATGACCTGTATTCTTCTAACCTAATAATTGAATACATGATCCTAGTTATTACATGGAAAAAAATATCAAGTCTCTCTTTATTAGTTATCCTAATTCAACAAAAATTCAAACTTTGGGAATTCCACTCCCTTCGTAATTGTGTTTTGGACCTTCTAGAATTCAAAGTTGACTTTGGTCTAATGCTCCTACATCAGACTCCCAAGGAACAAAAAGTATTCATGGACTCCTTTCCATGAGATCCTCTACTGTACTACCACTTTTCTTTATAATTGTAGCAATCACCCAAGTAGCATATTCAACTGGTTTATTCTTCCATTTGACCAAATACTCATGGTACTACTTGCCTCTTGTTTTCTTCACCACTCTTTTATCCAAGATCCTCACCATTTCCAATTTTTCTGTTGTGGGTAACTATTTCAACCACTGAATTGGTTTGTCCTTTCCATTGTCAGATTCATTTGTTGTTTTTTCTGCTTCATTCTATGTATAATGGTACAGATATGTCACATTTAATATGGGAGATATTCCAATGTCAATTGGTTGTTCAATCTCATAAGCATTGGCTGAAAATTTCCTCAATATTTTGCAAGGTCCAATCTTTTTAAATTTTAGCTTATTGTACTCTCCTCTTGGAAACCTCTCTTTCCTTAGATGTGCCAACACTAAATCTTCTTCTTCAAAGATAACTTCTTGTATCTTCATGTCTACCTTTTGTTTATACTTGTGACTTCTCTCATGTATTTTCTCTTTGACTTGTTCATGCAATGAATGCATGGTCGTAGCAAAGTCTTCACCACCAACACTCCTTAACCTTTCCTTTCCTAGATCTCTGAGCTCAAAAATTACTCTTGGATGTATTATGTATACAATTTTGAATGGACTTAATCCAATGCTTCTGTCATATGATTCATTATAATCAAATCCATCCTATGGAAGGGCTTGATCCCATTGTCTTGTATACTCACTTACCAAGATTTTTAATATGTTTCCCAAAATCAAGTTGGTGACTTCAGATTTCCCATCTATTTGAGGATGATAGGATGAGTTGAAACTAAGTTTAGTTCCTAGATTCTTCCACAATGTTCTCCAAAAATTCTTGAAAAATCTAGTGTCCATGTCTAAAACTATGCTTATAGGAAGACCATGTAGTCTCACTATTTAAAAAAAAAAAAAAGTTCAATATGAGTTGCATCGTTTGTTTTGTAATAGGATATCAAATGTGCCATATTGGAGAATCTATCGACCACAACAAAAATGGAATTATTACCTCTTTGGGTTCTAGGAAATCCTAAAACAAAGGCCATACTTACAACATCCCAAGGTCTCTTTGGAATTGGAAATGGTTGATATAAACATGTATTCTGGTGTCTTCCTTTCGCATACTGACATACTTTACATCTCTCTACAAATATTTTGACATTAGTTCTCATCCCTAGCCAAAAATAAAAAAATTCCCAACTGAGCATAGGTCTTATCATTGCCAAAATGTCCAACAAATCCTCCACTATGTTTTTCTTCTAATAAATTATCCCTTATTGAGCATTTTGGAATGCATAACTGACTGCCTTTAAACAACAATCCTTCTTGCAACATATAGTCCATCCAAGGGATCTTGTCTCTACTTACCAGATTCTGACATGATTTATAAGCCTCCTTAAAATATGCATCATCTTTATACATCTCCTTAAGATGATCAAATCCCAAAATAGTTACTTGGAATTCCTACAAAATTAAACACCTTCTGCACAAAGCATCTGCAACTTTATTAGTAATTCCACTGATATGCTTAAGAACAAATGTAAAATTATGTATAAATTCTACCCATTTGGCATGCTTCTAGTTTAATTTTTCATGTTTAGTAATAAACTACAAAGCATGATTGTCAGAATATAAAACAAATTTTTTAGGCATAAGATAATGCCTCCATTTGTTCAGGGTTTGGACTACTACATAAAACTCTTTATCATATGAAGAGTCATATGTTTTGCATCATTCAACTTCTAACTGAAGTAGGCAATTGGTTTCTCATCTTGACTAAATAACAACACCAATAGCTATGCCACTTGCATCACACTTAACCTACAATAATTTATTGAAGTTTGGAAGAGCTAGTATAGGTTTCTCAATGATCTTTTCTTTCAGCAACTTGAATCCTCTTTTAGTTTCTATTGTCCATTTAAATGGTTGTTTCTCCTTCTTAATAGTTTCAAATATCAGATCACAAATACCACTAAAGTTTCTAATAAATTTCCTATAAAAACTTGTTAACCCATGGAAACTTCTAACTTCAAAAACATTTCTTGGAGAAGGCCATTCCTTAATAGCTTTCACTTTCTCTAGATCCATTTTTTAATGCTCTTGATAAATTAAAAAACCTAGATAAATCAATTATGTTTTCGTAAAAGAGTATTTCTTCAAATTTATCAAGAGTTTCTCATGATGCAAGTTTTCCAGAACCATTTTTAAGTGCCTAAGGTGTTCCTCCTCTGTTTGACTGAACACAAGAATATCATCAAGATATACAATTACAAACTTTCTTATAAACTCCTTAATGATTTCAATCATGAGTCTCATGAATTTACTAGGTGCATTATTCAAAACAAAAGGCATGACTAATCATTCATACAATCTATCATTAGTTTTGAAGGTTGTCTTCCACTCAACACCTTCCCTTATCCTAGTCTGATGATATCAACTCTTTAAATCAATATTTGAAAAATATTTTGCACCACTTAAACAATCCATCAAATCATCAATGTGTAGTAAAGGAAATATATACCTAATGGTGATATTATTCATGGCTTTGGACTTAGTGCACATTCTCCATTCTCCAACTTTATTTGGGCTCAAAATTGTAGGTACAACACACGGGAATAAACTCTCTTTGACTAGTCCTCTGTCCAACAACTTTTACACCGTCCTCCTAATTTCTTCATTCTCTGCTAGGGTCATTCTGTAAGATGCTTTATTTGGTAGACTGTAATGTCCCCCACCTCTTGATAAAGAGGTGATGAGGAGACTTAGTGGCCTGGGCACCCCCACTAATTCATAGTCTCACACTGAGGGGGAAAGTCAACTAGACTAAGGTTATATTCTTAAGTTGACTTAAAGAGAAAGGTTAAAAAGGAGTAAAAGATAACTCAATTGAAGAATAGAAGTTAACCCTAGGAGTTAATCTAACTCAACAGAGGAATAGAAGGAAAAGTATAAATAGAAGGTTGGGGCACACCTATTATTCATTATGGATTTGGTATATCGCTTGTTATTTCTCTTGAGCATGCAGTTTGGGGGTTTTGTTGTACAAACCCTTGTGAGCAACAAAGTGGTGAAAGACGCACTCACCTTGTTCCATAGCTTGGTCTCGGGGATGAAAGACTCCTCCACACCAGTCTACACCCATCATATTTCCACCTAGCACTTCAGAAGATAGCAGGGCCGCAATGTTCTTGAGTTTCTAGCAAGGGCGCACCATCACCTAGAGAAGGGTTCGATCCAGCTGATTAGGAGAGATTTTGGCCATTTCATCACTTGGGTTTTACTTGCAGGGGCACAAACATCATTTTGGGATTTTTTCTGGAGAGTTATCACCATCAGATATTTAGCTTCAGATTGGGACAAATTGGAGATGAAGGGGACGTCCTGTGATTCAGTAAATCTCAGATCTAGAGAGCTTCACTTAGAATATGAGTCTGGAACTTCTCCTACAGGGTTTTCATATCCCGATCTACATTCCTGGGAAGTTTCAGGGCATTTGGAGACTTTTCTCATTAGGGTTGAACTACCTAGGGTTCCAGGCATTCAGGAGGGTGCAACTTCAGTAGAAGATTCAGAGTTTGGAGGAGTTTGCCTTGGTCATTCAGCTTGAGATTTCAGGAGGGTGTTCCTATCACCCAGATCTATCAGTTGGCAAAGTTTGGGCTCATTTGGAGCCTTCTTGCAGTTGGGCCGAGTTATTGAGTCTTTTCAGTCTTCTAGTGGAGTGTGGCATCTTCCAACTTGAGGAATCAACATTTAGATCTACTTGTATCAGTCTTCATCTCTCATTCAGCCTTTGGAGGCTTATTTTGTATCAACATAGCATTTTGTATCAGCTCGTATTTCTTATTTATTGGGCCATCTGAGGACTATTCCAGATCTTCCCTCTATTTTATTGGTTCCATGCTTCTTATAATAAAAGGTCAAATATTTGCTTGTGTTTCTATATCTTGAATATATTGTGATCTTTCATGTGTTGGATGAATCTTGTATGAACTCACTTAATAACTGGATAACTCAATAATTCACCTGCACATCATACACAACAGAGATAGTTAGTGGTTTCAAGCAAAAAAAATTGGCTTGGGATAATTACAGTGGTATCAGAGCTTTGATCCTCCAAACATGTGGAGGTATTAACACATGCAGAGGCACAGTGGAATCGTTATGGGTAGAAGGAAGAAACCAAGTAGTGAAATAGATGTTGAAATGGAAGGGTTAGGGGATGACCATGAGCCTCAAGGCTAGGCCTTCTTGGCAACCGAATTTGACAAATTCCAGAAAACCATAAATCTCACAGAAAGCAAATTGGCCCACCAGTTAGATGAGAACCAGAAAACCAACAGAAAGGGACAAACCGAAATTTCTGAAACCTTGAAGAAGGTTGACGAGAATCTACAGAAGATTGACCAAAACCAATCCTAGATAACTGCACTTTTAATGCAAATGACCCATCAAGAGAAGGACCCTGAGACGTATGGGAATAAGGTGGCTGGTGGATCCGGTGGATTCCATGATGAGATCAAGATGAGGGAGGAAGACATCTCAAAAAAATATTTTAGATGTCATTACGACCATTATGAGTTTTTGGTGATGCCCTTTGGGTTAACCAATGCCCCTGCGACATTTCAATCATGTATGAACCATGTGTTCAACAAACAATTGAGGAAACAAGTGCTGGTATTTTTTGATGATTTTCTTATCCATAGCAAGACATGGGAGGAGCATCTCAGGCATGTGGATCAGATTTTGTCAATCATGGAGGAACAATCATTGTATGCTAAGGAGTCCAAATGCAAGTTTGGAATGACATAGGTCCTCTATTTAGGACACATCATCGAGGCAAAGGGGGTACAGGTACATCAGGAGAAAATACAAGCCATCATGGAATGGCCTACTCCTAAGACACTCACAGAATTGAGAGGATTTCTAGGCATGTGCACGTATTATAGGAATTTTATCAAAGGATTTTCTCAGTTGTGTGCACCCTTGACCTATTTGACTAAGAAAGGAGCCTTCAAGTGGGACGAGGAGGCTCAAATAATGATGGACAAGATGAAGGAAGTGATGAGTACGTGCCCAGTCTTAGCCCTTCCATATTTCAGCCTCCCTTTTACCTTGGAGTGTGATGCCTTTGTGGAAGGAATAGGGGTCGTATTGATGCAGAAGAGGCACCCTCTTGCCTATGAGATTCAGAAACTCAGGGGTCCTGAGCTACTCTACAGCATTTATGACAAAGAAATGTTGGCTATCATGCATGCGCTAGCCAAATTCTGGAAATACTTGGTAGGTACCCGATTTGTGGTCAAGTCAGATCATAACAGTTCTAAATATCTATTGGAGCAGAAGGATTTGAATGAGAGGTAGCAGAAATGGGTAAGAAGAATACAGGCCTACGACTTTGATATTGAATTTGTCAAAGGGAAGAACAATGTGGTGGCTGATGCGTTATCCAGGAGGCCATCCATATTTGCCATGACCGAGGTATCAGTTAACTGGAAAGACCATCTGGTGATGGAGTATGCAAAGGATCAGTTCCCATGCCAGCTATTGGATGGGCAGGTACAAGATGATAATTTCAAGGTTATGAATGACCTCATCTACTATAAGGATTGAATCTTTTTGGTTCCTGAATCACATTCAAGGCTAAGATATTATAGGCGTACCATGACTCACCAATGGCAGGACATCAGAGGATCAGTAAAACGTACAGGCAAGTGAGAGAAAGGTTCTCATGGAAGGGCCTCAAGGAGGACGTGACTAAGCATGTCAAGGAGTGTACTACATGTCAAGAGAACAAGGATGAGCACACGCACCCAGCAGGACTACTACAACCTTTACCCATTCTGGAGCACAAGTGGGAGAGCATATCCATGGATTTCATCACCGGGTTTCCAAAGACACAAGGGAAGAACTGCATTTTTGTAGTAGTGGACCGGTTGAAAAGGTTCACACACTTCTTCGCCATAGCCATTGACTTCAGTGAAACATAGGTGGCCAAACTAATCTTTAGGGATATTTTCAAGATGCACGGCCTACCCAAGACCATTGTCAGTGACAGGGATAGCAGGTTCATGAGTACGTTATGGTAGGAATTTTTTAGATTGGTTGGTATGGCTTTGACCCCTAGCACCAGCTATCACCCCCAGACGGATGGATAGACAGAGATAGTCAACAAGTGGGTGGAAGGATACCTCAGAACTTATGTGGCGGGACAATAGAAAGCATGGGCAAGATGGTTGCACTTAGGAGAGTACTGCTACCACACCACCCAGCATACGTCCATAGGCATGTCACCATTCATGGCCTTGTATGGGTATGATCCTTTATCTTTTGGGGAGATTACTTTTGGTGATAGCAGGGCACCTATGGTACACGATTGGATACAGTAGAGCCAAAGCATTCTCAGGGAGCTAAAGGATCATCTACAGAGAGAACAAAACCAGCAAAAGGTCCAAGCAGACAAGCACAAAGTTGATCGTACTTTTGAGGTTGGTGAACTGGTCTACCTAAGGCTCCAATCGTATAGGCAGGCTTCCATAAAAAGGAGTGGAGCAGATAAACTACAGCCACATTTCTTTAGGACATATAGAGTCAGCAAGAAGATAAGGGTCGTGGCCTACGAGATGGAACTTCCACAGGGAAGCAAAATACACAACGCCTTCCATGTTTCCTTCTTTAAGAAAGGCCTTGGCCAACACATCAGACCCATTGAGGAATTACCTCCCATGGATGAGGAGGGATAGCTTGTTTTGATTCCAGAGCAGATATTATAGGTCTGAGAGAAGAGGCATAGAAACCAAAGCATCAAGGAGTACCTAATCAGATGGAAGGATTTACCCATTGAGGATGCAACATGGGAAAAGGAGCACGTGGTCAGGGAAACAGGTTTGGAATTGCTTGAGGACAAGCAATTTCAAGCAGGGGAGACTTTAATGTCCCCCACCTCTTGATAAAGAGGCGATGAGGAGACTCAATGGCCTGGGCACCCCCACTAAGTCATAGTCTCACACTGAGGGGGAAAGTCAACTAGACTAAGGTTATATTCTTAAGTTGACTTAAAGAGAAAGGTTAAAAAGGAGTAAAAGATAACTCAATTGAAGAATAGAAGTTAACCCTGGGAGTTAATATAACTCAATAGAGGAATAGAAGGAAAAGTATAAATAGAAGGCTGGGGTGCACCTATTATTCATTCTGGATTTTGTATATTTCTATTTATTGCTCTTGAGCATGCAGTTTGGGGATTTTGTTGTACAAACACTTGTGAGAAACTCAGTGGTGAAAGACCCACTCACCGTGTTCCAGAGCTTGGTCTCGGGGATGAAAGACTCCTCCACACCATTCTACACCCAACATATTTCCACCTAGTGCTTCAGAAGATAACAGGGCCGTACTATTCTTGAGTTTCCAGCAAGGGCACACCATCACCTAGAGAAGGGTTTGATCCAGCTGATCAGGAGAGATTTTGGCCATTTCATCACTTGGGTTTTACTTGTAGGGGAACAACCATCATTTTGAGAGTTTTTCTAGAGAGTTATCACCATCAGATATTTAGCTTCAGATTGGGACAACTTGGAGATGAAGGGGATGTCCTGTGATTCAGTAAATCTCATATCTAGAGAGATTCACTTAGAATCTGAGTCTGGAAATTCTTCTACAGGGTTTTCATAGCCTGATCTACATTCGTGTGAAGTTTCAGGGCATTTGGAGACCTTTCTCATCAGGGCCGAACTACCTAGGGCTCCAGGCATCCAGGAGGGTGCAGCTTCAGTAGAAGATTCAGAGTTTGGAGTAGTTTTCCTTGGTCGTTCAACTTGAGATTTCAGGAGGGTGTTCCTATCACCCAGATCTATCAGTTGGCAGAGTTTGGGCTCATTTGGAGTCTTCTTGTAGTTGGGCTGAGTTATTGAGGCTTTTAAGTCTTCTAGTGGAGCGTGGCATATTCCAGCTTGATGAATCAGCATTCAGATCTACTTGTATCGGTCTACATCTCTCATTCAACCTTTGGAGGCTTATTTTGTATCGGCAGAGCATTTTGTATCAACTCGTATTTCTTATTTATTGGGCCATCTAAGGACTATTCCAGATCTTCCCTCTATTGTATTGGTTCCATGCTTCTTATAATAAAAGGTCAGATCTTTGCTTGTGTTTCTATATCTTGAATATATTGTGATCTTTCATGTGTTGGACGAATATTGTATGAACACACTTCATAACTGGATAACTCAATAAGTCACCTGCACATCATACATAACATAGATAGTTAGTGGTTTCAAGCAAAAAAAATTGGCTTGGGATCATGACAGTGGTATCAGAGCTTTGATCCTCCAAACATGTGGAGGGATTAGCGCATGCAGAGGTACACTGGAATCGTTATGGGTAGAAGGAAGAAACCAAGCAGTGAAACAGAGGCTGAAATGGAAGGGTCAGGGGATGACCATGAGCCTTAATGCTTGGCCTTCTTGGCAGCCAAATTTGACAAATTCTAGAAAACCATAAATCTCACAGAAAGAAAATTGGCCCACCAGTTAGATGAGAACCAGGAAACCAAGAGAAAGGGACAAGCCGAAATTTCTGAAACCTTGAAGAAGGTTGACGAGAATCTACAGAAGATTGACCAGAACCAATCCCGGATAACTACTCTTTTAATGCAAATGACCCATCAAGGGAAGGACCCTGAGACGTATGGGAATAAGGTGGTTGGTGGATCCGGTGGATTCCATGATGAGATCAAGATGAGGGAGGAAGACATCTCAAAAACATCTTTTAGATGTCATTACAACCATTATGATTTTTTGGTGATGCCCTTTGGGTTAACCAACACCCCTGCTAGGTTTCAATCATGTATGAACCATGTGTTCAACAAACAGCTGAGGAAACACCTGTTAGTATTTTTTGATGATTTTCTTATCTACAACAAGACATGGAAGGAGCATCTCAGGCATGTGGATCATATTTTGTCAATCATGGAGGAACAATCATTGTATGCCAAGGACACATCATCAGGGCAAAGGGGGTACAGGTACATCAGGAGAAAATACAAGCCCTCGTGGAATGGCCTACTCCTAAGACACTCACAGAATTGAGAAGATTTATGGGCATGTGCACGTATTACAGGAAGTTTGTCAAAGGATTTTCTCAGTTGTGTGCACCGTTGACCGATTTGACTAAGAAAGGAGCCTTCAAGTGGGACGAGGAGGCTCAAATAATGATGGACAAGATGAAGGAAGTGATGAGTACATGCCCAGTCTTAGCCCTTCCATATTTTAGTCTCCCTTTTACCTTGGAGTGTGATGCCTCCGGGGATGGAATAGGGGTTGTATTGATGTAGAAGAGGCACCCTCTTGCCTATGAGAGTCGGAAACTCAGGGGTCCTGAGATACTCTACAACATTTACGACAAAGACATGTTGGCTATCATGCATGCACTAGCCAAATTCCGACAATACTTGGTAGGTACCCGATTTGTGGTCAAGTCAGATCATAACAGTATCAAATATCTATTGGAGTAGAAGGATTTGAATGAGAGCCAGCAGAAACGGGTAAGTAGAATACAGGCCTATGACTTTGATATTGAATTTGTCAAAGGGAAGAACAATGTGGTGGCTGATGCGTTATCCAGGAGGCCATCCATCTTTTCCATGACAGGGGTATCAGTTGAATGGAAAGACCATCTGGTGATGGAGTATGCAAAGGATCAGTTTGCATGCCAGCTATTAGATGGGCAGGTACAAGATGACAATTTCAAGGTTATGAATGACCTCATCTACTATAAGGACCGAATCATTTTGGTTCCTGAATCGACCTTCAAGGCTAAAATATTGCAAGCATACCATGACTCACCAATGGCAGGACATCAGGGGATCAACAAGACGTACAGGCAAGTGAGAGAAAGGTTCTCATGGAAGGTCCTCAAGGAGGATGTGATTAAGCACGTCAAGGAGTGTACTACATGTCAGGAGAACAAGGATGAGCACATGCACCCAGCAAGACTACTACAACCCTTACCCATTCCGAAGCACAAGTGGGAGAGCATATCCATGGATTTCATCACTGGGTTTCCAAAGACACAAGGGAAGGACTGCATTTTTGTAGTAGTGGACCGGTTGACAAATTTCGCACACTTCTTCGCCATAGCCATTGACTTCAGTGCTGCAAAGGTGGTGGTACTGTTCTTTAGGGATATTTTTAGGTTGCATGGCCTACCCAAGACCATTGTCAGCGACAGGGATAGCAGGTTCATGAGTACGTTCTGGCAAGAATTATTCAGATTGGTTGGTATGGATTTGACCCCTAGCACTAGCTATCATCCCCAGACAGACGGACAGACAGAGATAGTCAACAAGGGGGTGGAAGGTTACCTCATAAATTATGTGGGAGGACAACATAAAGCATGGGCTAGATGGTTGCACTTAGGAGAGTACTTCTACAACACCACCCAGCATACGTCCATAGGAATGTCACCATTCATGGCCTTGTATGGGTATGATCCTTTATCTTTTGGGGAGATTTCTTTTGGTGACAGCAAGGCACCTATGGTATAGGATTGCATACAGCAGAGCCAAGACATTCTCAGGGAGCTAAAGGATCATCTACAGAGAGCACAGAACTAGCAAAAGGTCCAAGCAGACAAGCACAAAGTTGATTGTACTTTTGAGGTTGGTGACCTGGTCTACCTAAGGCTCCAACCGTACAGGCAGACTTCCATAAAAAGGAGTGGAGCAGATAAACTACAACCACATTTCTTTAGGACATACAGAGTCAGCAGGAAGATAGGGGTCATGGCCTATGAGATGGAACTTCCACAGGGCAGCAAAATACACAACGTCTTCCATGTTTCCTTCCTTAAGAAATCCCTCAGACAACACATCAGACCCATTGAGGTATTACCTCCCATGGATGAGGAGGGACAGCTTGTTTTGATTCTGGAGGAGATATTAGAGGTCCGAGAGAAGTTGCTTAGAAACCAAAGCATCAAGGAGTACCTGATCAGATGGAAGGATTTACCCACTGAGGATGCCACATGGGAAAAGGAGCATGTGGTCAGGGAAACAGGTTTGGAATTGCTTGAGGACAAGAAATTTCAAGTAGGGGAGACTGTAATGTCCCCCACCTCTTGATAAAGAGGTGATGAGGAGACTCAGTGGCCTGGGCACCCCCACTAAGTCATAGTCTCACACTGAGGGGGAAAGTAAACTAGACTAAGGTTATATTCTTAAGTTGACTTAAAGAGAAAGGTTAAAAAGGAGTAAATGATAAATCAATTGAAGAATAGAAGTTAACCCTGGGAGTTAATCTAACTCAACAGAGGAATAGAAGGAAAAGTATAAATAGAAGGCTGGGGCGCACCTATTATTCATTCTGGATTTGGTATGTTTCTTGTTATTGCTCTTGAGCATGTAGTTTGGGGGTTTTATTGTACAAACCCTTGTGAGAAACTCAGTGGTAAAAGACCCACTCACCTTGTTCCACAGCTTGGTCTTGGGGATGAAATACTCCTCCACACCATTCTACACCCAACATATTTCCACCTAGCACTTCAGAAGATAGCAGGGCCATATTGTTCTTGAGTTTACAGCAACGACGCACCATCACCTAGAGAAGGGTTTGATCCAGCTGATCAGGAGAGCTTTTGGCCATTTCGTCACTTGGGTTTTACTTGCAGGGGCACAACCATCATTTTGAGAGTTTTTCTAGAGAGTTAAAACCATCAGATATTTAGCTTCAAATTGGGATGACTTGGAGACGAAGGGGACGTCCTATGATTCAGTAAATCTCAGATCTAGAGAGCTTCACTTAGAATCTGAGTCTGGAACTTCTCCTACAGGGTTTTCATAGCCCTATCTACATTCCTGGGAAGTTTTAGGGTATTTGGAGACTTTTCTCATTAGGGATGAACTACCTAGGGTTCCAAGCATCTAGGAGGGTGCAGCTTCAGTAGAAGATTCAGAGTTTGGAGGAGTTTGCCTTTGTCGTTCAACTTGAGATTTCATAAGGGTGTTCCTATCACCCAGATCTATCAATTGGCAGAGTTTGGGCTCATTTGGAGTCTTCTTACAGTTGGGCCGAGTTATTGAGGGTTTTCAGTCTTCTAGTGGAGCATGGCATCTTCCAGCTTGAGGAATCAACATTCAGATCTACTTGTATCGGTCTTCATCTCTCATTCGTCCTTTGGAGGCTTATTTTGTATCGACAGAGCATTTTGTAGCAGCTCGTATTTCTTATTTATTGGGCCATCTGAGGACTATTCCAGATCTACCCTCTATTGTATTGGTTCTGTTATCACTCCAGAAAACTCTCCTAGGCTGTAAGTCAGAGATGCCTAGTAACTTAATCTTTTTGGAAACTATTTTCTCAATAATAGGTGTGGGTTTGGATCAAGATGAATATATTAATCTCTGGATTGTATCTTCAAGACAGTCTAACTATATTCATGCAACACAAGGCCTTCAAGATCTATTTATCAAATAGGTTTGTATAACAGATGGATAAGAAAACCAATAGGTTAACCAAAACATACATAAACCATATATATGATGGGTCAACAAACTAGTCAAAGATGCTTATGATTCTTGCTTAACAGTCAAGAGTAAGATGATAGTTACCATAGGACCATTAAACAGAGACAAAAGAACGAATTCAACTCATATGCATAGACAAAGATGAAGGAGGATCTGACAATAACAAATGAATGAAGCTTGTAGGCTTGATATATTAAAGAAAATGGCTTTCATACAAAAATAGTAGAATATAGAACTCAAAATCAAACCCCTTGGTGTTCCAAATGTCTTTGGCTTTATAGCCTTACAAGATGAAATCTAGATCCTTGAAATATGGATCATATTTTCTAAAAATAGTCAAATCAAAATAGATACAACAAGTGTAGGATGAGATCCTATAAAAATGGATCTAGAATACTAAAAATGGAAAATCAAAACAAAATAGGAAAAGATCCTATCTAAGGAATCAAACTCTATCTTGATAGCCTTCATATCCTCCAAACTCTTTGACAGATGTAGAAAACCTTCCAAGGCTGATGAATATTCATAAGAAATTCGAATTTGCCACCTTTGGCAAAAAAGACAATTTTTTGCTCATGAACTAGGTCACCATTTTCATTTTTCCACCTTCTTAAACATTAAATACATTAAGATAAAACCTTAAATCTGATGTATTTAATTATTATGCATCTTTAGAAACCAACCTCGAAAGATTTGGTTGAGAAAAAGTCAAATCTGGGAAAAAATACGACCTTGCTGCCATGTAACAGGTTTCGGTGGTTAAGAGATAAAAATATGGGCTTGTTAACCACCGAAAAGCTCTACTTTCGGTGGTTAAGAGATACAAATCTGGGCCTGTTAACCATCGAAACCTGTAACTTTATGAAAATGTTTAAAATCTTCAAAATGTATTACCTGGCTTTGCTGTTATCTTCACCCTTTTGTTATCTCCAAAGTTGGATCAAATCCTTGGTCAAGATCCTGCTTTGCAACCATTGTTTCAACTTGGTTCTAGGTGCTCATCATTTTTCAAATCAACATGACCACCTAACACCAATTCCTTTTTGTTATGAAACATTTGTCTGAGAAACAAACTATGGGATCCATTATGTATTCAGGTGTATTGAAACAAGAAGAAATATCCTCTGCCCTATACTAAAATCTTCCAGTGCTTTAGGAAGTGTAATCATAGAACCTCCTACAACAATTTGCAAAGGATCCAAGATGGAAAAATTTGTGAACAACAATAGCTTCATTAGTATGAACATGATTCTTAGAGACTTCACAAAGCTTCATCTCTGTATCTTCGACAACAGCAATAATGTTTGATATATCATGATAAGATCGATATCTTCTTCCAGCAGTTGGAGATATCCATAAACATGTGGAAATATCTTCAAACATCTCTTCATTCGAGCTCTTTATATCTGGCCATGATTCTCCACTTTGGGTTCAATCTTGAATGAATAATCAGCTGATACTTGCTTTACACATGTGACTGAGCAGCCCATAATCAATCCATGTTTGTGCACACCTCTGACCTCTAAGACAATCAAGTCTTTGTTTTAAATGTCTGCAAGCTCAAGAATATCTTCTTTCATATCTTCTATCAAGTGCCCAAGATTAATATCATGGTCATATATGATGGAAAAGGAATCTATAAAATCAAACTTTTTCTTGTTTGTGCTGAATAATATTGGGTTATCCATCACAACAAAACATAGTTTCGGTATTTTATGTATTGAATCTTATGAGGAGCTACAGCCTCAGTATGAACTGAAGAAAAAATGTTATGATAAGCTCTGATCAATATTTTCTGGGACCGGTGACTGTTCAAATATGTAGAGAAATCATCTGGATGAAGAATCGCCTTTTCAGCCCCAACAATGCTTATAGCATGCACTCTGTGCATAGTCAGCTAAACAAGGTGTGGGTTGATGCTTCTTTATTTCCTTCAGCTCAAAAACTTGCAACTTCAGACCTATTGTACCCATTCAACATCTATACCAAGTTCATTTATATTTGCTTGACGAGCTACCGCATCTACAAAACTTGGCAATTTGAGTATTCTAAAATACCACATTTCTGAAAACGCTACCTCATCTTGCAGGGAATTTTTGACTGCCTTCCTAAGCTCTAAATTCAAATATGAAAGCACCATTGGAAATATTAGGATGTGTAGTTGTCAATCGACTATTTGAGCGTGTGAAATGAACTTTCCATGGCTTAGGAAAAATGATTTTTCCTAACACAGGTTATTTCTGGAAAATCTGCACTTTCGGTGGTTAAACTAGACTCGAATTTAGCCTGTTAACTACCGAAAGATCTGTTTTCGGTGGTTAATGAGCACTTTTCAGGCCTGCCTAAACCACTGAAACCTGATATTCTCTCTTTTTCTTGAGAATACCAAATTCAATGCTTGTTCCAAGTTTATTTTCAGAAAATAGGCTCTCTAACAAGCCGATAAAAATTTAGAAATAAATTTTTGAACCTCTTCCTATCACCTAAAATTTGACAAAATGACAGTGCTATTTTAGGAGATAATAGGTTCCATGCTTCTTATAATAAAAGGTTAGATATTTGCTTGAGTTTCTATATCTTGAATATATTGTGATCTTTCATGTGTTGGACGAATCTTGTATGAACACACTTAATAACTGGATAACTCAATAAGTCACCTGCACATCATACACAATAGAGATAGTTAGTGGTTTCAAGAAAAAAAAATTGGCTTGCGATCATTACAGTTGTATCAGAGCTTTGATCCTCCAAACATGTGGAGGGATTAGCGCATGTAGAGATACAATGGAATCGTTATGGGTAGAAGGAAGAAACCAAGCAGTGAAAGAGAGGCTAAAATGGAATGGTCAGGGATGACCATGAGCCTCAAGGCTTCGCCTTCTTGGCAGCCAAATTTGACAAATTCCAGAAAACCATAAATCTCACGGAAAGAAAATTGGCCCACCAGTTAGATGAGAACCAGGAAACCAACAAAAAGGGACAGGCCGGAATTTCTGAAACCTTGAAGAAGGTTGACAAGAATCTATACAAGATTGACCAGAACCAATGTCGGATAACTGCTCTTTTAATGCAAATGACCCATCAAGGGAAGGACCCTGAGAGATATGGGAATAAGGTGGATGGTGGATCCAGTGGCTTCCATGATGAGATCAAGATGAGGGAGGAAGACATCTCAAAAACATCTTTTAGATGTCATTACAGCCATTGTGAGTTTTTGGTGATGCCCTTTGGGTTAACCAATGCCCCTGCTACGTTTCAATCATGTATGAACCATGTGTTCAACAAACAGCTGAGGAAACACCTGTTGGTATTTTTTGATGATTTTCTTATCTACAGCAAGACGTGGGAGGAGCATCTCAGTCATGTGGATCAGATTTTGTCAGTCATGGAGGAATAGTCATTGTATGCTAAGGAGTCCAAATGTGAGTTTGGAATGACAGAGGTCCTCTATTTAGGACACAACATCGGTGCAAAGGGGGTACAGGTACATCAGGAGAAAATACAAGCCAGCATGGAATGGCCTTCTCCTAAGACACTCACATAATTGAGAGGATTTATGGGCATCTGCAAGTATTACAGGAAGTTTGTCAAAGGATTTTCTCAGTTGTGTGCACCCTTGACCGATTTGACTAAGAAAGGAGCCTTCAAGTGGGACAAGGAGGCTCAAATAATGATGGACAAGATGAAGGAAGTGATGAGTATGTGCCCAGTCTTAGCCCTTCCAGATTTCAGCCTCCCTTTTACCTTGGAGTGTGATGCCTCCAAGGAAGGAATAGGGGTCGTATTGATGAAGAAGAGGCACCCTCTTGCCTATCACAGTCGGAAACTCAGGGGTCCCAAGCTACTCTATAGTATTTATGACAAAGAATTGTTGGCTATCATGCATGCACTAACCAAATTCTGGAAATACTTGGTAGGTGCCCGATTTGTGGTCAAGTCAGATCATAACAGTCTCAAATATCTATTGGAGTAGAAGGATTTGAATGAGAGGCAGTAGAAATGGGTAAGTAGAATACAGGCCTACAACTTTGACATTGAATTTTTCAAAGGGAAGAACAATGTGGTGGTTGATGCATTATCCAGGAGGCCATCCATCTTTTCCATGACAGGGGTATCAGTTGACCGGAAAGACCATCTGGTGATAGAGTATGCAAAGGATGAGTTTGCATGCCAACTATTGGATGGGCAGGTACAAGATGATAATTTCAAGGTTATGAATGACCTCATCTACTATAAGGACCGAATCTTTTTGGTTCCTAAATCAGCCTTCAAGGCTAAGATATTGCAGGTGTACCATGACTCACCAATGGCAGGACATCAAGGGATCAGCAAGACGTACAGGAAAGTGAGAGAAAGGTTCTCATGGAAGGGCCTCAAGGAGGATGTGATTAAGCACGTCAAGGAGTGTACTACATGTCAGGAGAATAAGGATGAGCACACACACCTAGCAGGACTACTACAACCCTTACCCATTCTGGAGCATAAGTGGGAGAGCATATCCATGGATTTCATCACTGGGTTGCCAAAGACACAAGGGAAGGACTGCATTTTTGTAGTAGTGGACCGGTTGACAAAGTTCGCACACTTCTTCGCCATAGCCATTGACTTCAGTGCTACAAAGGTGGTGGTATTGTTCTTTAGGGATATTTTCAGGTTGCATGGCCTACCCAAGACCATTGTCAGCGACAGGGATAGCAGGTTCATGAGTACGTTCTGGCAAGAATTATTCAGATTGGTTGGTATGGCTTTGACCCCTAGCACTAGCTATCACCCCCAGACAGACGGACAGACAGAGATAGTCAACAAGGGGGTGGAAGGTTACCTCATAAATTATGTGGCAGGACAACAAAAAGCATGGGCCAGATGGTTGCACTTAGGAGAGTACTTCTACAACACCACCCAGCATACGCCCATAGGCATGTCACCATTCATGGACTTGTATGGGTACGATCCTTTATCGTTTGTGGAGATTTCTTTCGATGAAAGCAGGGCACCTATGGTACAGGATTGGATACAGCAGAGCCAAGACATTCTTAGGGAGCTGAAGGATCATCTACAGAGAGCACAGAACCAGCAAAAGGTCCAAGCAAACAAGCACAAAGTTGATCATACTTTTGAGGTTGGTGACCTGGTCTACCTAAGGCTCCAACCGTACAGGCAGGATTCCATAAAAAGGAGTAGAGCAGATAAACTATAGCCATGTTTCTTTAGGCCATATAGAGTCAGCAGGAAGATAGGGGTCGTGGCCTACGAGATGGAACTTCCAAAAGGAAGAAAAATACACAATGTCTTCCATCTTTCCTGCCTTAAGAAATCCCTCGACCAACACATCAGACCCATTGAGGTATTACCTCCCATGGATGAGGAGGGACAACTTGTTTTGAATCTGGAGGAGATATTAGAGGTCCGAGAGAAGTTGCTTAGAAACCGAAGCATCAAGGAGTACTTGATCAGATGGAAGGATTTACCCATTGAGGATGCCACATGGGAAAAGGAGCACATGGTCAAGGAAACAGGTTTGGAATTGCTTGAGGACAAGCAATTTCAAGAGGGGGAGACTGTAATGTCCCCCACCTCTTGATAAAGAGGTGATGAGGAGACTCAGTGGCTTGGGCATCCCAACTAAGTCATAGTCTCACACTGAGGGGGAAAGTAAACTAGACTAAGGTTATATTCTTAAGTTGACTTAAAGAGAAAGGTTAAAAAGGAGTAAAAGATAACTCAATTGAAGAATAGAAGTTAACCCTGGGAGTTAATCTAACTCAATAGAGGAATATAAGGAAAATTCTAAATAGAAGGCTAGGGTGCACCTATTATTCATTCTGGATTTGGTATATTGCTTGTTATTTCTCTTGAGCATGCAATTTAGGGGTTTTGTTGTACAAACCCTTGTGAGAAACTCAGTGGTGAAAGACCCACTCACCTTGTTCCACAGCTTGGTCTCGGGGATGAAAGACTCCTCCACACCATTCTACACCCAACATATTTCCACCCAGCACTTCAGAAGATAGAAGGGCCATACTGTTCTTGAGTTTCCAGCAAGGGTGCACCATCACCTAGAGAAGGGTTCGATCCAGCTGATCAGGAGAGATTTTGGCCATTCCAACACTTGGGTTTTACTTGCAGGGGCACGACCATCATTTTAAGAGTTTTTCTGGAGAGTTATCACCATCATATATTTAGCTTCAGATTGGGACGAATAAGAGATGAAGTGGACGTCCTGTGATTTAGTAAATCTCAGATCTAGAGAGCTTCACTTAGAATCTAAGTCTGTAACTTCTCCTACAGGATTTTCATAGCCTGATCTACATTCCTAGGAAGTTTCAGGGCATTTGGAGATTTTTCTCATCAAGGCCAAACTACCTAGGGTTCCAGGCATCCAGGAGGGCACAGCTTCAATAGAAGATGCATAGTTTGGAGGAGTTTTCCTTGGCCATTCAGCTTGAGATTTCAAGAGGGTGTTCCTATCACCCAGATCTATCAGTTGGCAGAGTTTGGGCTCATTTGGAGTCTTCTTGCAGTTGGGCCGAGTTATTGAGGATTTTCATTCTTCTAGTGGAGTGTGGCATCTTCCAGGTTGAGGAATCAACATTCAGATCTACTTGTATCGGTCTTCATCTCTCATTCATCCTTTGGAGGCTTATTTTGTATCGGCAGAGCATTTTGTAGCATCTCGTATTTCTTATTTATTGGGCCATCTGAGGACTATTATAGATCTGCCCTCTATTGTATTGGTTCCATGCTTCTTATAATAAAAGGTCAAATATTTTCTTGTGTTTCTATATCTTGAATATATTGTGATCTTTCATGTGTTGGACGAATCTTGTATGAACACACTTAATAACTAGATAACTCAATAATTCACCTGCACATCATACACAATAGAGATAGTTAGTGGTTTCAAGAAAAAAAAAATTGGCTTGGGATCATTACATAGACTTACTCCAGGAATTAAATCATTGCGATGACTTATACTTCTAACTGTTGGTAACTCATTTTTTAAGTCTTCTGTTGTGATATCAACATATTCATCCAATAAATTATGAATCTATTGGCATGTTTTTACAGGAAGAGTGTGATTGTCATTGATAGAAAGAACGGTGAGTATGGAAAATAGGAAAAGCATAAGATCAGGAGGAGAAGCAAACAATATGCAGAGATCAAAGCTCAGAATGGAAAGCGTAGTACAGAAATGTGATCAGGATCAAAATCTCCACAGGACAAACCAGGACTGTTGAGAATTAGAATACCCGAATACTCGATAGTCTTTGGATCACTTTTAAGTGGAAGGACATGATAATCTAGAAGAGCATCACCGAATATAGATCGAGCCATTGATCTAAGAAGATGATCGACGAACAACATTTGGTTCACCTCAGAAGTTGCGATGAGGTTACTGTTCAGGGAATCTCACTTCGGAAGAATTGGCAACTGGAAAGTCGAATTACCCGAAGCCCGAAATTCGAAAGGAATAAGGATCATCAGATCTGGAGAAAATGTGATGATCGTTGGATCACTTTAAGTGGAAGGATAGGATAAGTGGGGAAAAATGATTGAGAATTCGATTATCCGAATATCCGTCAGTCGTCGGATACCCTTAAGTGGAAGGACAAGATAAGAAAGGGCTGAGATATGAGATCTCGATCACCGGAATATTCGTCAACTGTCGGATAACCTTAAGTGGAAGGACGGGATAAGAAAGGGATAAGATATGATATCTCGGTCACCCAAATTTCCGTCAGTTGTCGGATCAAATTAAATGGAAGGATATGATAAGAAAAGATGGAGAGTCGTTGGATTTAATCCAAAGAAAAGCTACATCGCAGACAAATCGAGTCATTGATCTAATATCTTGATCAAACGAACGCCATTGGTTTCGGGTCTAAAGTTATGAGGAGATTAAGCTTCGGAAAAATCTCGCTTCAATAATTTCAAGTTGAGAACTAAAATACCTGAAGCCCAGAGAGCCGAGAGCCAAAATAAATTCTCGACTGTCGAATCATCCGAAGTAGATCTTAGTCATCAAATCGTTTGAAGAAGATCTCAAGCATTAGATCGTCTAAAGTGAATCTGGGCCCTTTGATCCAGAGCGTAAGTTTGAGATTTGATCTTTCAGAAGACCGAAGATCTGAAGGAGATCTCGATCATTGATCGAGAAAGGGACCGCAAAACCGTTGATCTGGTTGAAAGGTCAAATTCTTGAAGTGGAAGAAAAGTTGTCGATTGAGAAAGAAAGGTGTCCATAAATCATCGACTCTGTAAGATTGGCATACAGAAGAAAGAAAGGTTTGATATTTGAAACTCCCGAAGCTTGGTTCATAAAATAAATCACAGTCGTTGATTTAGGAAGGTTAGATCTGATCCATAGATCGTGAAGAACAAATATGAACCATCAAGATCGTGAGATTGACGGTCTCGTTGCATTGTGGGGATTGAAGGTGTGAGAACTTTAAAAATTTAAGGGCGGGCTGCAATTGAAACCGCGGCTTTGGAGAAAGTACACGTGGAGGCACGAGGTAAATTGAGGGGCGAAACACAGTTTGATCTCAAACCACCTTTGGTCTCGCCTGCAATCGCATGGTCACATGAGATTATTTCCCAAGGTCACAATAGCAGAAGTTAGGGGAAGGAGCTAGCACTGCTAGGCTCCACTTTGGAGGTTACGCATTGAAAAGTCAAAAAGGCCTTTGCGTGTATAATCCAACGATGTTGATCAAACTAAATCTGATCAAAGGGTTTCTGCTTCACTTCGTAGTTTCTTGATCAGTTACGATTCAGTTACACTAACTAAATCATTGTTATGGGGCATTGGAATCATGGATCTTGAGCGTTTTGAGATTCCCGACATGGGCGTTGGAGATTCAGAGAGTAACGGATGATGAGGGCATGAATAAAAGAAATATGTCGTGACAGAGGAAGGTTTTTGTTTCTCTGTAAATGTAGTTGAACTATATGCAATGAAAAGAACAGCATGAACTGAGGGAGAAAATGCAGAAATGAAGAACATAAGCTGGACAGAGTAGAAATGGTGAAAACAACAGTCTGTACGAGAACTCAAGAGAATGAAAAGAACAGAGGAAGAGCAGATGGAAAGACACAGCAAGTGGAGACAAGAATGAACAGACAGAAGCAGAGCATAATTGCAGAACAGAGAAGAAGTTGTAATCATTGAAATGTATGTATTGTTGTAAGGTATTTTTCAAGTAAAGATTTAGAAATCAGGGTGGCAGGGTGGTGCTAGGGAGGATTGTTTTCCTCATAGTTTCAAGTGGGTGCTTGAACACAGGGAGTTGTAGCTTCCATCTAGTTGCAGCCAGAAAAACCAGGGTGGTAGGGTGGTGCAAGGGAGAACCATTGTTCTCTGTTATACAGGTTGGTGCCTATGTGACTGGAATTTGGTGCTTCCATCCAGTTGGTGTTGGAACACTCAGGGAGTTGGTGCTTCCTTCTAGTGGGTTCTCGAGAAACCAGATATTTGGTGCTCCCAGCAAGTTGCAGCTTGTACAACAGAGGTGGTATCCTCACAAGGAGTTGGTTCTCATAAGAATGATAATGTACAGAAAATAAAGACTACTTATCATATTAAGAAGAAGAGGTTTTCTCCCTTTATGGGTTTCCTCAGGAATATCTGTCTCTATATACTTCATGTGTGTGATTGATGTTGAATACTCTATTGCTTACTTCCCTGAATTATTGTGATCATCATTGAGTGTTCTGTAATGAGTTTAAAATGGGTATAATTGTTTAAGCATAGCAACAACTAATTCAACCCCCCCTCTCAGTTTTCTAACAATTGGTATCAGAGTTGGTTCCTTTTATCTAAGGGTAGATCCTAAATCTTAAACATGACTAGCCATGAAGGAACTTCAACCAATAAGGCCCCCCTGTTCAATGGAACAAACTTTGCCTTCTGGAAAGTTAGGATGAGAACCTACATAATGGCTTTAGGTGCAAATGTTTGGGATGTGGTAGAGACTCGTTATGTAAAGCCAGTTGTACTAGATTCTAAGGATGAAAAGATAGAATTCAGCTTCAATGCTAAGGCTATGAATTCTATTCTGAGTGGGCTTGCAGAAGAATAATTTGTAAAGTTATGCACTTAGAATTTGCCAAAGAAATGTGGGACAAACTCATTAGCGGTTTTGAAGGTAATGAGAAGGTAAAGGATGCCAAGCTTCAAACCTATAGATTACAGTTTGAACAGCTAAAGATGAAAGAGGATGAAACTATTGGGAAGTACTTTCTAAGAGTTGAAGAACTATTAAATGCAATGAAAGGACTTGGTGAAAAAATTGAGGAAGCCTCTTTAGTTCAGAAAAATTTGAGATCTTTGCCAGATAGGTTCAACCCAAAGGTTTCTGCTATAGAAGAACTTAATGATCTAAAATTTTTGCCTATTGAACAACTCCTAGGAACTCTAAATTCTTATGAAATGAGGATAGGTAAAGATAAAACCACCTCTAGAGAAGCATCATTTAAACCAGATAAGAATGAAGATTCTGAGCCTGATGAAATTGAAGAAAAAATTGTGAGAAGACTAAAGAAAGGATCAGGAAAGTACCAAGGCAAGTTTCCCTTCAAATGTTTTAACTGTGGAAATATAGGTCACTTTGCATCTAAGTGTCCACACAAGAAGGACCAGAACACTGAAGTTGAAGAGAAGTACAAATCCAAGAGATTTGGTAAAAATAAAAGTTTATGTGTAAACAGTGATGACTCTTCAGGAGACACGGATAGTGATTATGCTTGTGAAGATAAGGATAATGAATTTATGCTTATGTCCAAAGATGATTATGATAATAAAATCATAGGAAGTGATGTTAATGTTGAAGAAGTTGTGGTTGACTTGGAAGGAGAATTGATCAGTTCCCTAGAAGAAATTGCTAGACTCATATTTAAGAAGAAAAATAAAAAACAATTGTTGATACAGTTCGAGAAGGACAATAAAAAACCTGATGAATAATTTACCCTGCTAAAAGTGGAATTAGAAGAGGCAAAGAAAATAGAGGACATTCTAAAACAACAGTTATCAGAGAAGAAGGAAAGATGTGAATCCTTGGAAGAAGAGGTAGTAAAAACCAGAAAAGAGATGGAGAAGTTTAAAGCATTGTATCTCCAAAATATTCCAAGCATTAAAGCCTCAATAGAACTAAATGACATTCTGAGCAAACAGAGATCTCCTTTCTTGAAGACTGGTTTAGGTTATGTAAGTGGTTCAAGCAGCAAACAACCAAAAATCAAAGAGCCAATAAAGATGATCAAGTTCCAAGTCAACAGACAATCAGATCATGTGAGTACACTTCCACCAAAATATAATATAGACAAGATGATCCCTAATCAAAAATAAAGATATCAGAAGATGGAGCAACAAATTCCAAAAAGAAGGCCATCCTTCAGGTACCAAAATTTTTTCCATGGTTAATGTTTTAACTGCTCTAATTTTGGTCATAAGATTGCAAATTGTCAAATTAAGTTTAGAGACATGCAACTGAGGAGGTCAAGAGATAAACAATCTTTGCGACATAAAACTAAGAAGACAATGAGTATAAAATGTTGCACCAATCACTTTGACCTATTGAACAATGAGATCGAATGCTATAACTGTCATAACTTTGGCCACAAAGCTGCAAATTGTCATCTGAAGAATTACAAAGCAGATCCAAGGATAAAACCCTTAGCTAGAAATGCTAGCACATGGAAAAAGAAAGATAGTGAAAAATGTGGTCTAGTACTTTCAGCTAAAAAACAAAAAGACCCTTGGTATATAGACAGTGGATGTTCCAAGCACATGATTGGAGACAAGGATAATTTTATGTCTATAACTAAAAGAAAAACAGGAAATGTAACCTTTGGAAATGATGAACCAGGTAAAATCAAGGGTAAAGGGATGGTGAGTTTGAGTAATGGTAAAGGAAAATCCCATGTTCTGCTTGTAGATGGGCTGAAACATAATTTGCTCAGTGTAATTCAAATGTGTGATAGAGGATGTGAAGTGGTGTTCACTTCCAAATATTGTAAGATAAAGTCTGTAAACTCAGGACAAGTGGTGGCTAAAGGAATAAAGACAAATAATAATGTATATGTATTGAAAGAATATAGAGAAGAGTGTCATCTAAGAAAACATGATGAAAGTTGGTTATGGCATAGGAGACTTGGACATATAAACTTTGACCACTTAATTAAGCACAAAAATCTTGAGGCAGTAAAAGATATTCGAAGAATATCAAAGCCACAAGATTCTGTGTGTAAACCCTGCCAAGTAGGAAAGCTAACCAGGACACAGTTTAAATCCAAGAGCACTACTTCAATAGAGAAACCACTCCAATTAGTTCATACGGATTTATGTGGACCATCAATACAAGAAGGAACGGGGAAGGAAAATTACTTCATGTTGATCATTGATGATTACTCCAGACTCACTTGGGTTGCTTTTCTCAAAGAAAAATATGAAGCATTTGAGAAATTTAAAATATTTAAGGCTTTAACAGAGAATCAAATAGGCAACAGGTTAAAGGCAGTAAGATCATATAGAGGATGAGAATTTATGTCAAGTGATTTCAAGGAATTATGTGATAAACATGGGATCAAGAGAGAATACACAATCCTAGGAACTTCGCAACAAAATGGAGTAGTTGAGAGGCAAAACAGAATAGTTCATCAAATGGACAGGTCAATGATGAATGAGAAGAACATTGGTCAAACCTACTGGGTAGAATCAATACACACAACAATCCATATTCTTAATAAATCCCACCTCAGAACACATAGTGAAAAGACACCTTATGAACTGTGGTATGGAAGACCTGCTCCAATCAAACACTTCAAAGTCTTTGGGAGTAAGTGCTACATAAAGAATAATAATGAAAACCTTGGCAAGTATGATGACAGGGCTGATGAAGGAATCTTCTTAGGATATGCTACCAATAGTAAAGGATATAGATGCTTTAATAAAAGATTGTATAAATTAATTAATTGCATTGATTTAAAGGTTGATGAAGGAGTCTCAGTAAGAGAGGTGAGAAATATTGAGGCTGCTACAGAGGACACAGCTGAAGTTGAAGATGAACAGGTCCAAGAATCAGAAAAAGAAGACTCTGAGTCAGATGAAGATACAAATACTTAGGCTGACTCAAATCAGCAGACGACATCAAATCCTTCCTCCAGAATTACTCAAGAGAATCATCCTGCAAGTCAGATAATTGGTGAGAAATACAAAGGTGTACCAGGAGAAGGATAATCAAAGACACCGAGCAATCACATATAGCCTTCATATCTATGGTGGACCCAAGAACTTTAATGAAGCCAGTAAGACGTAAATTGGTTAAAATCAATGAATGAGGAACTGGATCAGATTGAGAAGAAAAATACTTGGGAGTGTGTTCCTACACCTACAGATAAGAATGTAATTGGCTCCAAATGGGTGTTTAAGAACAAAATTAATGAACAAGGACAAATTGTTAGGAATAAATCCATATTGGTCTGTAAGGGGTATGCACAAATTGAAGGACAGGATTTTGATGAAACCTTTGCACCAGTGGCAAGATTGGAAGCCATCAGAATGTTTCTTTCCTATGCATGTCATAAGAACTTTAAAGTATATCAGATGGATGTTAATTCAGCATTTCTTAATGGGTATCTAGAAGAAGATGTATATGTGGAGCAACCTGAAATATTTTCACTGACAAATAATCCTGACTATGTCTGTAAGTTGAAAGAGGCATTATATGGATTGAAACAGGCACCACAATCTTGGTATTATAGACTAGGAAAATTTCTATAGGACAAAGGGTTCAAGAAAGGTTTTGTTGACAGTGATCTATACATTAAGTCTGAAGGTGATGATTTATTAGTTGTTTTGGTTTATGTAGATGACATTATTTTTGGATGCACTTAATGACCCTTCAGTTCAGTGGTTTGCTAATTTAATGCAGACTGAGTTTGATATGTCCATGATAGGAGAACTGACATATTTTATTGGTTTACGAATCAATCAGAGTTCTGCGGGGATATTTATCTCTCAAGAAAAGTATTTGAAAGAGATGTTAAAGAGGTTTCAAATGGAAGATTCTACACCTTTGTGCACACCTATAGTGGTTGGTTGTGTTAAGCCCTAAATAGTGGCTCATTACCCCTTAATTGGGGTATATTACATTATTAATGTTATTTTATTTATGTCGGCTTTATTCCATTAGTTGTAATTGTACCTCCTAGTCTCCTATATATACCAAGGAGACATTTCCATTAGGAATCATCTTTTATTTGGACATTTATGTGGGGTATAAGGAGGTTTCCCCCTCGAAGAGGCTTATTACCTGAAATTATCTATTTTTCAATGCGTTGAGTACTTATTCTGAGGTTTTTCTATGCTATATTGATATTTGGTTCTTAACATATGGTATCAGAGCTCAAGGTCTTGGGGTTTTGCTGCTACATATGAGACACCTTGGAATTTTTACGATAAATTTTTTTCTACAACATTTCATAAGGAATGTATTGGATGATATTTATTATATGGATCAAGGTACGTTGGTTTAAAATTTCAGCTCCTGAGGCCTTATACTTTCGGAGATACAACCTGTGTAAGATAGGGTTCTGGAATCATCCTGAATTGAGTCATTGTGGGATTTTCTCTATAAAATTTCTTCTGTAATGTTTCAGACCCTAAAATATGGAGGCTATTCACACAAATTAGTATGGTATCTGTGGTAAATATTTCAGCTTCTGGGTCATCTTAAATTTGGAGATACACCCTGTGGAAGATAGGGTATCAGACTATTCCTATTGACTAGTCTCAAGCAAGTGTTATAGGAAAAACAATCATAACTTCTTCCTAGAGTATCAAAATTGAGTGAGACTGGTTGCATTGGATAGTGGAAATTCCTTAGTAGTTTTGGTACGGTTTTTAGAATTTTATATCAAATATTTTGTGTGGGGCACGCTATACAATTGACATCTACCAAAAAGGCCAAAAATCAGCAAGTTGTGGGGAAGTTATTGTAAATTCCACTTGGCACGTCCATTTTTTATCAGACATGTGGCATTGCAGAGAAGAAATATCATAGAAATACAAAAAATAAAATTTCATACCCATTAGGGCCGAAATTTTGGATATACAATAAAAGGAATATTTTCTAGCAGAACCACCTCAAAATCAAGGTTTACAATGATACTTGGCCAACATGCCACCAAAAAAGGGAACTTCTACACCAAATAAGCCTCCAGACAGTCCTACTTGGAATCTTGATGAAGGTGAAGAAATGCGTAGGGAGATAAATGATTTACAAAAGAAGACAATAACAAAATATGAACTATAAGAGATGAAGGATTCAATAAATACTAAGATGGATGGTTTAAAAGGGAGATCATGGAAGGATTGAAAAATTTCCTAATAGAGAGGACACCTGAAAGTGAAAATGTATCCCATAAAATTCATGATGAGGACACAAGGAAGATGAATCAAGAATGGAGAAACCCTAACTTTGTGTTGAATACCAACCACTTTCCTCAGATCGTTATGAGGAAGTTTGATGGAAAGGACCCAATCACATGGATACTTTAGATGGAGCAATTCTTTGATCTACACAATGTGCCACATGCACAAAAGGTACGGATTTCTTATTTATATTTAGAACCCAATCAATTTGTGTCGTATCTATGGCTTTTTTATCGCAAATCAATCGTCACTTGGACAATTTTCACGGAAGAAATGATAGCACACTATGAGGATACAAGGTGCAATATCTTCTTTAGCCAATTGATAAATCTCAAGCAAAAGGGTTCAGTTACAGAGCACATTGAGAACTTCCAAAGATTGAATATAAATGTAACGGATATTCCAGATGAGCACTTGATTGATGTATTCATAGGAACTTTAAGGGATAACATTCAACATGAGGTTTGTCTTTGGGAACCCAAATCATTGGAGAATGCATTTATGGTGGAAAAAAATATTGAAAGTAAAAATATCGCTATGGCTACTAGAAGGACCAATCCTAACATCTATCGAGAGAATAATGTTCCTTGTTCTAAAACACCTCAACCTACCAGCTTGACACCTCAACAATTGGAGGAAAGAAAAGCAAAAGGTTTATGCTTTAATTGTGATAGCAAGTACAGTAAGGGACATAAGTGTGGTGAGAATAAATTATTCTACATAGAGTGTGAAGAGGAATAAGAACAAGAACAAGAACATGAACCATCTCAAGATGAAAATGTAGACACGATTTCTTATGAAGAGTTGACTCCCACGATATCGTGTAATGCATTGGCTGGAATTAGCACTCCACAAACCCTCAAGATCGAAGGATGTATCAAAAAGAAAAAGGTAATAGTCCTAATTGATTCTGGTAGTACTCATAATTTCTTTCACTATAAATTAGCCAACGCTCTCAATTGCTTTGTATATCCAGCACAAGAGTTTCAAGTAATGATTGTAGATGGAGGAACTATCAATTACTCAGGAAAATGAAATAAGATCAATATTACTATGGGGGAATATGTAATGAATAGTCCAATGATTTCTATACCC
>JZKD02S1610475.1:342689-384024 GCA_000966675.3 Picea glauca
TGGTTCAAATGGTTACCCTTGGCAGAATGGTGGTATAAAAATTCCTTTCATACTGCAACAAAAATGACACCATTTATGGCACTCTATGGATACCACCCTCCTTCCATCACTTCTTTTCTAAAACAAAAATCTAAGGTTCAAGAAGTGGAAGATCAGATCGAGCATCAACAACAAGTTCTCCAAATCTTAAAGGACAACCTGCCCATGGCACATAATCGCATGAAACAACAAGCAGATAAACATCGTAGTGAAAGAAGTTTTGAAGTATGGGATTGGGTATTTTTAAGACTACAACCATACAAGCAGATGTCCCTCAAGAAAACCAAGAAGGATGATAAATTATCACCCAAGTACTATAGCCCTTATAAGGTGTTGAAAAATATTGGTACTATGGCATACAAATTGGAGTTGCCTGCATCTTCATGAGTACACCCATTTTCCATGTTTCATGCTTAAAGAAGGTTATAGGTGACAAGATCCCAATTCAAACTATATTTCCAGAACTTGACGAGGAAGGAAAAATTATATTGGAGCCTGAAGCCATCACTAACACAAGAATTCACCAGCTGAGGAATAGATCCATTTCAGAGTATCTCGTTAAATGGAGGAAACTACCAGCTGAAGATTCCTCTTGGGAAGATGAGTATTTTATATAGAAGCATCCAGAGTTACTCAAGCATTGTGGACAACACTTGTATCAAGGGGAGGGGCATGTTAATCCCTAAATAGTGGCTCATTACCCCTTAATTGGGGCATATTACATTAGTAATGTATTTTATTTATGTCGGATTTATTCCATTAGTTGTAATTGTACCTCCTAGTCTCCTATATATACCAAGGAGACATTTTCATTTGGAATCATATTTTATTTGGACATTTATGTGGGGTATAAGAAGGTTTCCCCTCAAAGAGGCTTATTACCTGAAATTATCTATTTTTCAAGGCGTTGAGTACTTATTCTGAGGTTTTTCTATGCTATATTGATATTTGGTTCTTAACAAGTTGCAAGCTTAGTAAAGATGATATTTCACCTAATGTTGATCAAAGAACATATCAATCAATGATAGGCAATCTTATGTACATCACATCATCCCATCCTGATATAATGCAAGCTGTTGGAATGGTAGGTCGTTATCAGCCTACTCCTAAACAAAGTCATTTAGCAACTGTAAAAAGGATATTCAAATATTTGAAGGGTACAATGACTTATGGTCTCTGGTATCCTAGAAATCACAATTTTCAACTAACTGCATATTAAGATGTTGATTGGGAAAACTATTTGGATGAGAGAAATATCACCAGTGGAGGTGCATTCTTCTTAGGTGATTGTTTAGTAGCATGGCTTATTAATAAGCAAGGATCTATTTCATTATCAACTATAGAGGCAGAGTACATTGTTGTTGCTACTTGTTGCACTCAGATTTTATGGATGATAAAGACTATTGCAAATTTGAAGGTAACTTATACTGATCCAATTCCACTTCACTGTCATAACACCAGTGCCATTAGTGTCTCCAAGAATTCTGTTCTACATGAAAAGACTAATCATATACCAATAAAATATCATTTTCTCAAAGAGCAGGTTACAAACAGAGTTGTTCAGCTAAATTATATTCCTTCCACATAGCAGATAGTTGATATCTTCACTACACCGCTTGCAAAAGCTCAGTTTGAGTATCTATGCCAAAAGTTGGGCGTGACCCTATTATAAAGTTAAAATATCCTATCTGTCAGGGGGAGTATGTGTTGGTTGAATCTCTGATACCTCTGAAAAGTACTGCAACAGCTCAAGGGGAGCATGTTTTCTTTGACATTGATGTCAAAGGGGGAGAAAAGGTGTCATCTGGATGCTACAGTTGGAGGTCTAAGAAGAATAGTGCAGCCTTTCAGGGTTGCCATCAATGCCAAAGGGGGATATTTTTGGCATGTTTTTACAGGAAGAGTGTGCTTCTCATTGATGGAAAGAACATCAACGACGATGGAAAATAGGAAAAGAATAAGATCAGGAGGATAAGCGAACAGTATGTAGAGATCAAAGCTCAGAAGGAAAAGCGCAATACAGAAACATGAGCAAGATCAAAATATCCACATGACAAACCAGGACTGTTGAGAATTTGAATACCCGATAGTCGTTGGATCACTTTTAAGTCGAAGGACAAGATAAGCTAGAAGAGCAGCACCAAAGATAGATCAAGCCATCGATCTAAGAACATGATCGACAAATAACATTTAGTTCACGTCAAACGTTGTGAGGAGGTTATTGTTCGGGGAATCTCACTTCGGAAGAATTGGCAACTTGAAAGTCGAATTACCCGAATCCCGAAATCCGAAATGAATAAGGATCATCAGATATGGATAAAATGTGATGACCGTTGGATCACTTTAAGTGGAAGGATAGGATAAGCAGGGGAAAATGATTGAGAAGTCGATTATCTGAATATCCGTCAGTCATTGGATAACCTTAAGTGGAAGGACAGGATAACCAAGGGTTGAGATCTGATATCTCTATCACTTGAATATCTGTCAGTCATCGGATCACCTTAAGTGGAAGGACAGGATAAGCAGGGGCTGAGATCTAAGATCTCGATCACCCGAAAATTTTTTCAGTCGTTGGATCGAATTAAATGGAAGGATAGGATAAGAAAATATGGAGAGTCCTTGGATTTAATCCAAATAAAAGATGCATCATACATAGATCAATTCATTGATCTAAGATCTTGATCAAACAAACGTCATTCGTTTCGGGTCTAAAGTTATGAGGAGGTTATGCTTCAAAAAAATCTCACTTCAAGAATTTCAATTTGAGAACTAAAATACCCAAAGCCCAAAGAGTCAGAGAGAAAAAATAAATTCTCGACCGTCAGATCATCTGAAGTAGATCTCAGTCATCATATCGTCTGAAGAATATCTCAAGTGTTAGATCATTCGAAGTGAATCTGGGTCGTCTGATCTAGAGTGTAAGTTTGAGATTTGAGATTTCAGAAGATCGGAGACCCGAAGGAGATCTCGATCGTTGATCGAGAAAGGTGCTGTAGAACTGTTGATCTGGTTGAAAGGTCAAATTCCCGAAGTGGCGGCAGAGTCGTCAATTGATAAGGACAGGTGTCCACGGATCATCGACTCCGGAATATTGGCATACGGAAGAAAGTAGGGTTTGAGATTTGAAACTCCCGAACCCCGGATCATGAAATAAATTACAGTCGTTGATTTAGGAAGGTTAGATCTACTCTACAGATCGTGAAGAACAAATCTGAATCGATCGTTCAGTAGCACCGTCAATATCATGAGATCGATAGTCTTATCATATTGCGGGGATTGAAGGTGCACAAACTTTAAAAAGTTAAGGGCGGGCCACAATTGAAACCACGGTTTTGGAGAAAGGACGCATGGAGGCTCGAGGTAAATTGTGGGGTAAAACGTAGTTTGATTTGAAACCACCTTTGGTCACGCCCATAATCGCATGGTCACATGAGATTATTTCCCAAGGTCACATCAGTGGAAGATAGGGGAAGGAGCTAGCGCTGCTAGGCTCCACTTCGGAGGTTACGCATTGAAAATTCAAAAAGGCCTCTGCATGTATAATCCAACGACATTGATCAAACTAAATCTGATTGAAGGGTTGTTTCTTCACTTCGTGGTTTCTTGATCAATTACGATTCAGTTACACTAACTAAATCATTGTTCTGGGGCGTCGGAATCATGGATCTTGAGCGTTATGAGATTCCCGACATGGGCCTTGGAGATTCGGAGAGTAATGGATGATGAGGGCATGAATAAAAGAAAGATGTCATGATAGAGGAAGGTTGATGTTTCTCTGTAAAAGTAGTCAAACTATATGCAATGAAAAGAATAGCATGAACTAAGGGAGAAAATGTAGAAATGAAGAACATAAGCTGGACAGAGCAGAAATGGTGAAAACATTAGTCTGTACGAGAACTCAAGAGCATGAGAAGAACATAGGAAGAGCAGATGGAAATACATAGCAAGTGGAGACAAGCATGAACAGACAGAAGAAGATCATAATTGCAGAACAGAGAAGAAGTTGTAAGCATTGAAATGTATGTATTGTTGTAAGGTATTTTTCAAGTAAAGATTTAGAAATCAAGGTGGTAGGGTGGTGCTAGGGAGGACTATTTTCCTCAGAGTTTCAAGTGGGTTCTTGAACACAGGGAGTTGTAGCTTCCATCTGGTTACAGCTAGAAAAACCAGGGTGGTGCATGGGAGAACCATTGTTCTCTATTATACAGGTTGGTGCCTATGTGACTGGAAGTTGGTGCTTCCATCAAGTTGGTGATGGAACACTCAGGGAGTTGGTGCTTCCTTCTAGTGGGTGATAGATAAACCATAGATTTGGTGCTCCCAGCAAGTTGCAGCTTGTAAAACAAAGGTGCTAGTCTCACAAAGAGTTGGTGCTCATAAGAATGATAATGTACAAAAAATAAAGACTACTTATCATATTAAGAAGAAGAGGTTTTCTCCCTTTATGGGTTTCCTTAGGAATATCTGTCTCTGTATACTTCATGTGTTTGATTGATGTTGAATACTCTATTTCTTACTTCTCTGAATTATTATGATCATCATTGAATGTTCTGTAATGAGTTTAAAATGGGTATAATTGTTTAAGCATAGTAACAACTGATTCACCCCCCCATCTCAGTTGTTTAACAAAATCTCCATTGGTAAGTCATCTAACTTTGTATTGGCCAAGATAACTCTAGGATTTCCAATCAAAGGAAAATTTACCTCTTCATCTTGGACTTGACTAAGAAATTATTTCCCACTAACCAACAACACCTTTGGACTGATTTGTTTTTCTACTTGTTCATCCTTTAATGGTATGAGGGTATTCTTTCTTCCATCCTTCTCAAAAGTGTAAGTATTATTTCTTCCATCATAACTCACACTTCTATCATATTTCCAAGGTCTTCCTAACAAAACATGGCTAACATCCATAGGCATTATATCACAAAGTACTTGACCCTTGTAGCTTACAATTTGGAACTATACTTTGCATTGCTCATTCACCAATACTTGGTGACCTTTCTGTAGCCAATAAACCTTGTATGGAGTAGGATGTGACATTTTTTTTAACCGCAATTTATCCACCATTTCTGCATAAACTAAATTATCAAAATTTCCATTATCAATAATCAATTTAAAGCACTTACCTTTTGCCTTACATATTGTCCTGAACAAGTTATTCCTCTGGGGTAGTTCATGCACTTCCTTATTTGGTTTTAACAATATTATTTTCATCAATAGAGATTCTTCTACTTCTGGAACTTCAACATGTTCTTCCTTATCTGTGGGTTCATTTTCATCTTGTATAATTTGTATATTTTTTTATCCTCCAACATTCTCAAGACAGTCCCATGCCATATGGCCTATCTTACCACATGTGTAACACCTGACTTGATAGTCTCTGCATTTGCCTCACCCTCTTGAGAAATATAGTATTCCTCTAAATTCACCTCCTCAGGATGGTTGATTACTTGAACTCCCTTCTTCCTCCTCAAAAGATCGAGCTTTTCCTATGCTGCTAGTTTGTCCTCTTCCCTTTGCAAGGCTCCTTCCTCTATTCTTTTGGCTTTGTTTTCTAGCCAGTTTCTCTTCTGCTTCCAGTGCAAATTTAAATGCATCCTCAACAGACTTAGGTGACAACACACTCATTTCATCCTGGATTTCAAACCTCATCCCATTTATGTATCTAGCAACCTTTTGAGGTGTATCCTCCAAGTGACTTACTCTAATTTTCACTTTGTAGAACTCTTCTATGTATTCTTTGATTGTCATTAATTTTGGTCTCATGTTTTGCATATTTATAGACAAAGTCAATTGATAGTCCTTGGGTAAGAACTTACCTTTTAATTTAGCAACCATTCTTCTCCATATTTTGATCATCGCTTTGTTCTTGCTCTTCCTCTCTACCCGCACTCCATCCCACCATTAAATTTCATGTCCTCTCAACCTTATGACATCAAACTTCACTTTCTTGTCCTCATCCACATATTCATAGTCAAAATACTTGCCGAAAGTAGTTATCTAGTCTATCAACTCTTTTGTATCCAAACTACCATTGTATGTAGGTATCTATGTGTTTGGCCTTGAACCAAAACCCAAATTTGATCTTAGCAATCTGACTTCTACATATTTTTCTACTTTTTCCTCTCCTTCTAGAGGTTCCTCTTATAAATCACTAGCATCCCATATTTAAGGATCTCGACATCTGGAAGCTTCCATGGCATCCATCCTTGCTTGCATAATTCTCATCTCTTACATCACTTCTACATTCACAACAGGTCGACATCCTCTTCCTCGACTTCCTCTGACCCTAAATGCCATCTTCTAACACAATAAATCACTTGTAGGGACAAACTCACTATCAGTAATATTGTGCTCTAAACCACTAATGGTGCAGGTGAGAGATACATTGTTCCTCTCATACAATTTGAACCTATATTCTTTTCAGAATAAGAAGATTAGTCAGAAATCATCTCTCTCTATTCAATGAATGAACCATTCAACAATTTTCTGCACTTAATTCTTAACACTTCAATAACCCTTTATTTTATAATTTCATCTTTGTTAATCATATTTTTATTTCGTTTCCAGGTTAACTACTAAAATATGATGTAACATTTGTTGTTTAAATAATTGATAAAAAGAAGTCAATATTGTTGGAACCTCACACACTCTACAAGAAAGAATAAGTATTACTGGAATACATATATGCTATAAGAATCGATGTTGGAAATAAATCTTAACACAATTCTCCATTTTGATGAGTCTAATTGATGAGAATTCCAAGTACGCACTTTACCCTGATCTTTTGATCCACCATTTGTTGAAATTTCTCTTTTATCAAATCAAGTTAATCATGCTCTGTTTTGGAACAAAACACCGATAAAAACTATATAAATTTAGACCTGGAATCTAAATCCCTAAGTGATGAAATATGAACCTATAGAATGCATTGAGTATTAAACTAGTTCGATTTCAAACCTTCAAGAACAAAGAGACAAGTGCGTCCCTCTATCTTGCATACTCTACAACTTGGGTTTGAATTAAAATTAAAAAGAACTTATTTGCATCCATTCAAATTTCTCCTTAGATTTACAAAAACACAATCTCATCTAAAAAAAAATACCATATGATTATCTCAATCATGATCCAACTTAACCGATTTATGAAAAATGAGGGTTTTACTCTATAAAACAACATGGAACCTGAAATATATTTGTAATAGAAAGAATATGTGCTCAGATGTATAGATTCATAATCTTCTTTGTCTATTAAACCCAATCTTAGACATTTCTCCAAACTCAATTGTTACTAGGCTTAGGACCAAACATTTATACAAACTTCGACTAAATTTAGATCCATTATAATAGGATCTCATGATCTAATTGAACTGAAAATCAGACTTACCCTTATTCTTCTAACCTACTAACTAAATACATGATCCTAGCTATTACATGAGAAAAGAGATTTATTCTCTCTTTATTAGCTAGCCTAATTCAACAAAAATTCAAACTTTTGGAATTCCACTCCCTTCGTATATGTGTTTTGGACCTTCTAGAAGTCAAGTTTGACTTTGTTTCGATGCTCCTGCATCATATGTAAGGGTTGCATTTTTTTTCACTAGAAGTGATTTTTGAGTAGAGGTTTGTAGGAGAGAAGTAGATGAGTTAGACATCCAGTTATGAATTGTAGAACTTCTTGTTATTTTTAGAGAAGAATATGAAAGAGAAATTATATCTTAACCACTAAACTTGGTATGTTTTCATGTTGAATGTGTTTTGCACAGACTTCGGCCCTCTCTGTAGTAATGGTATTTGAATGTTGTTAAGATTATTAAACCAATCATGAAGCATATTTTTTTTCTATCTCTTGTGTATGTTGGATTGAATGTATTTATGTTCTATGATAATATGTGCAGTACTTGTATGGTGATAATGAATGAATGCATGGTTATATGATGAATGTTTCTTATATGTTCTATCCCTTTACAATCTGCATGAAACCTATGGTCTCTGAGATTCTCATGGCATCTCAAGTGAGACTTTCTTTTGTCATTGAAGATTGAGCGATGCTTATGGGGTACTTCTTGGTCGAGCATTCAGAACCCTGGGTATGAAACCCCACAACCAACAACATAGCATATTGTTATAGGAAAATCCCCCTGCAGACAGGTGAATATCCTCTTGGATTCTAGACCCCTATACCAAGACAGAAAACATGCTAACATTGGACACTAATATTCCTTTGAATCTAATTAACTAATCAGAAAGAGAAGGAGAAGGAAGAAAGTGTGATGCACCTTATTCTGATTTTTTTCCTTGCTGCTCCAACTTGAGCTTGATATTCAAGATCCTTAGCACTGTTTGACACCTGCAATGCAATGGAAAACGAGACAAAGAACTCCTACTCTACTCTATAAGATTAGTCCAATCAAATCCATCTATAATACAAACATATGTAAAGATACATAGGTTATAAGGAAATAGGTGAAGTAATATATTAATGAGAACTCTTAAATAAATGCTTATAGACTGTAGATGCAGTTGCAATAGCTTTCCCAAGTCCTCCTCGTCCAGCCCTTACACAAAACTCCCAAAATCATAGGTTTGATATCCCAAATCTCCACTATCATGAGATCATAAGTTTGGTATCTCTAAACTCCTCTATCCTCCTCTTCTCTAGAAATCCTTCATTATATAGGATTTGTAGGCTTAACCACCATGGAGAGGATCACTCATCAGATCCACTAAAAAGGGATCTGAAAGATATTTAGGGAGAAAATATCTCTTAATAATTTTGGGGAGGAAATATCTCTCAAGGATTTTAAGGAGGAAATATTTCAACCATCCATGAGATCCTCCACCTTCCCTAACAAATAGGAAACCAAATGTGAGGTGGATTCTCACACTTAATTAATTTTTTTTTCATGAATATTAACAATAATTCATGTGCACTTGGTATTTTGGCCTTCATGTAGTATATCCCTCCTCCACGTTGACTAGGGATTGTGACATAGGTTATTCCATGGTGTCAAGGTGTATGAGACACTTATATGACACTTACGACACTTAGGGAGAGGTACCTAGGTGTGCAAATTTCATGTGTAACACATATACAACTTTAAGTGCATCCATTCATTCACCCATCATAAACACTTAATTACCCTTCCCATGGACATCGTAGTCTAGGGTTTAAATATTCTCATAAGATTCAAAGTATCTGCTTCATTAGAAGACCAAAATGAGATAACAAAATAGGACAACATACTACCCAAGCCCAAAGGTTAATTTTTCTCACACAAAAAGACATTTCAAGCATATTTGAGCGTTGCATTATTCCCATACAAATGAGTGTCATGACTTAAACAAAATTAGGCAAGGATAACCTCATAGGAATCACTCCATACAAAAATATATGCTTGGTTTCCTTTTCACAAACACTTCCACAATATCCACCAATTGTACATACTAACATACAACCTTAATACTAATATAAAATGCAATTTTCGATGATATCTTATGGCATAAAGAAGAACCAAAGAATAAAAGAGCTAAAAAAACAGGGAACTTCTTCACCAAGAAGATATACCATTACCCATTGGCATGCAAACCATGGTAGCCTCTTGTAGATGGATACAAGAGATTTTTATCTCTATTTTGAAGGCATAATTACACTTCAAAGTTGAAATTACCATAACCATTTACAAACACTACTCCAACATAGTCATGAAGAGGAATTGTATTCCATACAACACCTAAAGATTAGTTCATAGCATGCCTAACAATTCGTACAATTTTATACAAGGATTTCTAGACAAGTTAGCAGCCATATAAACCTCACATTCATATATAGACATTCCATATATCAACAACATTTACTCATGTTTTCATAGGCACCAAAACATATTTAAATTTTCTACTGTGAATCATAGATTTTACCTCTTTAACAACACAATAGTATGCTAATATAAATAGTGTAAAATAATCTCAATAAATATATGAAATTATACCTAACAATAAGACCAACTCCAACAACTAATAAGTCTAATTCCAACAACTAAATAAAGATTCAAAGTCTTCAACTCCTTTCTTTTTCCAACTCAACTTGGGATAACCGACTTCCACACTACCATACCTAGGGAAAACATCTTCCCTTAGGACCCCCAAGATATGCAAGATCACAACCATGAGAAAATGAAATAAAAAACAATTCATAGAATGTACAATATATAGTAGCAGTGAGAATTGACTATCTACTCGCCTTTTTGTGGATATGAACCTCTAATGAGGAGATCAATAATATCGTATATGGAGTTCTGGAAACTTCCAAATACTAACTACTTGATCAAGATTTCAAACCTCCTTCACCATATAAAACATATCATATTCATTATTCTAGCAAATTGTTGGCATCATTTCAGTATTTTTCAAGAAGCCCCCCAAATCCCACGGGTACTCCCTATATTTATAGGCTCCATAAGGCCTTGCATTTCAACATCATGCAAATGTCCTTGTTTTCTATTTTCTTATTTTTCTAATTATACACCCACCTAAGTGTCTACGAGATAATTTTCCTATTTTTTAAATTCCTTAATTAGATGATTTATCACCCTTTCCTAGGCATCACCCTAGGATTTTTCCCATTTTGTATTTTCAAATAAGTATTTAATTCCCCATTTTATTATTTTATATTTTTAAGTTGACACATAAAAGTGGGTAACTTTTACCTTCATTATTTTAGACAAGGAGTCATTTGGTTATGCATCAATGCTACCCTAGTACTAGTGAAGGTGATAGCCTCTTGGGAAATAAGGACTCTATGTACTTACTGAACATTCATAAACATCCTAACAATGAGGCATATTACGTCCCAATATAGGGAATACTTAGGAAATACATGTAATTACCTCTATCCTTGGATAGGCATGTGACCTCTATCTAATTCCTTCAGATCTTGATATCCTACAAGAGACTCCATGTCTCTTCCTTAGAATTGAGTAGGTAAGTGGAAGCACCTATACTTAACCTGACACAACAAATTCAATGCATCATAGTCATGTCCTAGACCCCATATGTTGGTGAGATAGTAAAGTTTCATCATGTATCCTACACATGCATACACACACACATATCAAGTAGATTGGAAACATATGTAACATAGTTAAAATCAAATGCTTAAAATCACAAGTTACCCTCCATGAGTCTTACTATCATTCAGGTGATTGATTGCCTACATCACTAAGATCAATGGAATCATATTGTAGCAGGTGCATATAGATATATAACATAATCAAAATATCATCAAGTGATATCTATGTTATTTCTATCATGTTTCTACATTATTTACATATTATCTCATTACAATCATGTAGTTAGGCTTCAATATTCTTCCAATGTTCATACATAGTCAATCATGATTTCTTACTTCAATTTCCCATCAAGCCTAGTGACTTTTATCCTTGGTCAAAAACAATCATCTCCATCTAGGAGTCCTGCAAGTGTGGCTAGCTTGCCACAACTCACACTTTCTCAACAACATTAGTATCCATTTATTATCATGCCATTGTATCATCATCACATGTTAAAACAATAGAGTCAGAGTCCATGTATCGAGGCCACGTTTCATTGATCACAATATAATAAACCATATCAACATTATTCTATGCATTCTAATTAGTTCCACAAACATGAATAGAGACAACAACACACATATCACATGTATATATACTCACTCCCTCTTCCTCTCTCTCTTTCACACACACATACATACATAAGTAATATGTACAATATGCAAAACAATGTGGAGAATTAATTATTCATTAGTGTCCAAACTATAAATATGACAATTAATCAAGCAAACCAAGAATAGACATCATAATCATATACAAAAGAAATACAAGAAAAAGGGTGCATTACAAGACACAACAAAGGACTTTCTCTATTACACAAAATGTGGATGTGAAAATATGAACTCATACAAAGCCACATTGTGTTGCATAATCCACAAAGAAAACATCAAGGCTAAATACAGTATGAAAAAGGCACTTGTCTAGTAATACATTTTTCAACTTGCTCAAATATCACTTGAACAATAAAATCAAGACATTTCAAAAACAACATTCATGCTGCCAATGTTCATCATAAATGGTACATTCAGAATTACAATCGACAACCTCATCATCAAGGTGAAAAAGAATTGACAAGACTATTATAAAATGTAAGTTTATGCACATAAGAAAATTATTTAGGGCATGCATATATTGTGTATTGTTCATACATAGTCCTCTATGATTTTATTTTCCTAATCATCTTCTTCTCAAGATTCATTTTCTTAAGTTATATTATTGATTAGAAAAAATATGCAATGAAAATGAACAACCATACACATCTTCTTTCCTTTTCCTTTACTTCTCAATATAGGAGATGCCACCCACATAATATACATACACAACTTTATTTATGCACAATATATTAGTGACAAGTTTTCTTAGAATACTTTGGTAATGTTTTTTTAATGTTCAGTAGACTCTTTGCATAATGATTTGGTTTTGGAGACTTTGTCGAAAACTCTGCTTTGGCCTGCTACATTTTTGGACTACTCCTTTATCTAATGAAACAGAAGATTCATATAGTTCCTTGATTTGAATGAGTTCAACAACCATATTTTGATGTTGTATTGTAATTAATAGAATATTTAGTTCATGTTTTTTCTTAGTATACCAAGATTCTCTTCTGCAAATAGACAAGCATGTTGTAACTTGTGTTCATCCTTGATCATTGTAAATGAAAGCTGAAGTATGCCAATTATATCCACTGAATTATATTTATTTTTTATTTGATTATGTTCTTTCATGTTTTCCCTATCATTACTATTTTGTCATGGCTATAAGATAGTATGCATATAAACATACAATGATCTTCTTTGTTTAGCAATTCAATTTGGTTTCATAGATAGACAAAGTGAAATCCAAATGCTTGGTTTATGTTTATTTTCAAATTCAAGTGTGTGTTGAAAGATTGGTTGTCATTGATGTCAACCCTTGAAGAATTCTGGTATCCCCAAAGGCATGGGTATGGAACCCATAGTTGATTGAGGAAAAATGTCATGAAGGGTGGTGTAAATGTAGGTAACTCAATTATAGATGGATATTCCTCATCATTATGTTTCCGATGATAGGCGGTACGCCACGTGGTTCCTCATGGTTGAGGAGTTATGGCCTTGTGAAGTTAGAAGCCCCGAAGAATGGTCAAGAAGCCCCTAGTTAGTTACAAGTCTTTAATGAAAGGGTAAAGTGGTTGTAACAAGAAATTATAGAAGCCCCTAAGATTAAGGAGAGAGGTTACTTAGAAAAAGTATAAATACACCTCAAGGAGTCATTCACAAGTACATTCACTCACTTATTCTATTGAACATATTCTAGTGAACTAGTGATCTATTTGGCAAGTTAGCGATGGAGAAATTTGAGGTAGCTAGGAGTGAGAAGTGTGGGAGTTTTGAGGTTGTAGAGGAGATCGAAGTTCATTGAGGAAACCCTAGTTTGGTTGGCCCCTGCAGGTCACACCACCAGTGTCCCTCAAGTCACCCTCGCAAGTTGCTTAGGGCTCATAACGCAAGGCCCCACGTGACAGGATATCTTAGTCCCGCGAGGACAAGACAAATTTGGGGGTTATGCTAATACCAGGTCCCATAAGTCAAAAGTGAGCTTACAAGTCAGATCTATTGTGTTTCAGATCAGTTTCAGAGGTATTGGTATGCTTATGTGTTTGTTGTGAAGGTTATACTTGGTCATGGTATGATACATGCTTGAGGTATGGTTGGTTTGGCACATGATTGAGGTACATATTGGCTACATGGTTGATAGAGGTATATTCTTGTATCTGGTTATGAAATGACTGGTATGGTTCATATTTGAGTTGTGGATGTATGGTTGAGGTATACACTTGATGTATGGTGGCATATGCATGTGGCACATGCCTTGGTTCTTTGAGGCTCCTCATTGATGATATGGTACAGGTATATACATGATTGATGCTATGGTATATGGTATTGGTTTTATATGTGGTTTTTGTTCTAGTACATGATTTATGATGTTATGGTATCTTATGGTACATGATTGATGCATTGTTGGTACACAGTTGATGCATTGTATGGCATAGGTTTTGGTATAGTAGGTTGATGATACAATGATAGCTACAAGTTGATGGTACAATGATAGTGACAGGTTAGAGACAGTGACAAGTTGACAGGTTACAGGTTGATGTGATAGAGGCAGTGACAATGGCAGTGACAGAGATTGTGACAGTGGCAGTGACATTGACAGTGACAATGGTAGTGACAGTTGATCTACATTTATATTTTAGGGTGGTAGGACGAGGCAAGGAAAAGGGGTGTAGCCTCCTTTTGGTTGGTGCTGGAGAACACAGGGAGTTGGAGATTCTTTAAGGTTGGAGCCTATAAATAGGGGTTTGTAGCCTCCTTCCAATTGTAGTTGTAGAATTGGGAAGATGGTGCTTCCAATAAATGTATTCTTTGGTATATATAAGAAATCATTATGTGGTTTTCTCCCATTTGGGTTTCCATGTAAATTCTAGTGTATTGTGTATTTGATGTGATGTGATGTTGCTTATGTTTATGTGCTCATGATACATTGATGATATATTATTGATTGATACATTGATATACTATTGATTAAATTGAATAATATATATTGTGGTTAAAAGTGATAAAAGTGCTAATATTGATTCACCCCCCCTCTCAGTATTCCAACAATTGGAATCAGAGCAGGTCCTTCAAGATACAGTCTAACCACTAGAAGAAGATCATGGAATATGTTAATATTGGAGTACCACATTTTGACGACCAGAAATATGCCTTCTAGAGTAGAAGGATGAAAACATATGTGCAGGGACAAGGATTTGATGTTTGGAGAGCAGTAGTAGATGGACACAATGCACCAGCCACTCTACCAATAGACAAGGATGGAAAGAAACTTGAAGAGAACAATTAAAGGGCCAAAATTTTCATTTTTAATGGTCTAATCGAATCAGTATATGTCAAGGTTATGCATTGTGATTCCGCAAAGGAAGTGTGGGACAAACTTCAAAATATTTATGAAGGTAATGCCAAATTCAAGGGATCTAAAATCCAAACCTTTAGATCCAAGTTCGAACAATTGAATATGAAGGAACATGAAGACATTACTACCTATTTTCTACGAGTTGATGAAATAGTCAATTTCATTAACGGTTTAGGAGAAGAGATTAAATAACCAGTCATTGTTTAGAAAGTACTAAGGTCTCCACCTATGAGATACGATCTGAAGATTCCATCCCTGGAAGAAAGAGAATACATAGCTACATTGAGCATGGACGAGCTACATGGGATACTCACAGCCTACGAAACGAGGATAGAGAAAGACAATTCAGTCACAAAGGAAGAAACATTCAAGGCATCCAAGAAGTCAAAGATGAAGAACAAGCAAAAGTCAAAATCAGATTGCAACTGCAGCGATGATTCAGAGGAAGATGAAGAAATGGAAAACTTTGTAAGAAATTTGAAAAGAGGAATCGACAAGTACAAAGGTATGCTTCCATTGAAATATTTTAATTATGGTGGTATTGGTCATTTTGCTTCTAAATGTCCTTATGCTAAGAATAAAAATAGCGATGAAAAAGATGATCCTAAGAAGAAAAAGAAAATTCAAAAGGGAGATCAAAGAAGAAACAGAAAGAAATCGTTCAATAAAAGTATCTACTCAAGGGAATATAGTTCATCATCATATGAGGATGATGATAGCGACAGTGATTTAGAAAGAGTACTCTTCATGGCAATAGAAGATGATGAAGAACATTCTGAAGAAGAAGGTGAAGTCGATATCAGATCAGAACTAATCAGTGCCTTTGAAGAACTAATGAAATAAATAAAGAGAAACAAGTCACTCAAGGCAGAACTAAAGATGAAAGAAAGATCCCAGAATTCCAGCTCATAATAAGTCAAGGAAATGATCAGGAAGTTAAAGATCCAGGTAGAAGAAGACAGAAGAATTGAAGAAGCACTCATAAATAAGTTGGAAGAAAAAGAAAAAATGATTAAAATCTTGGAAGATGAAATAGTCACTCTCAGAAAAGATCTCCAGAAGAAAGATATGCAACAGAATAGCACTAAAATATTGGATGAGATCATCAACAGTCAAAGAACATACTATGACAAGTTTGGGCTAGGATACAACCAAATACAGACCGAGAAAGGTTCGAACTCCAAGGAAACAAAACAAGAAGTAGAACAAAGAATTTATTGCATAATTCATCAGAGGTATTCCTAATAAGGAAGAAGGAAAAAAGACCCAAGAATAAGATCACAAAGAAACTACACCATCTAGAATATTTAGAACTCAGAATCAGCAGTAGCCAGCAAGACCTCAAGAAGAAGAAGACTTCAAAAGAGTAGCACCATTCAAAAGATCTTCCACCTCCAACTATAAAACTATTTTTCTTGGCTTATGTTATTCATGTAAAATTTTGGACACAAAGTTGTGAACTGCAGAGCCTATGCCAAGAATAGAAGCAACTATAAAGGCTACTCAAATAACAGTTATCCAAGAAGGCCTTATGAAACACAAAACAAAGACTATAATAATTTTGGATCATTGAGTAATGAAGTGGAATTTTATAAATGCAACAACTTTGGACACATGGCCAAAGATTGTAGATTGATTGTTCCCCCAAAAGAATCAATACAGAATACAAACAGTCATAAACAGAAACCACAAAGGATATGGGTTAGAAAGCATAATCAATTATACTCTGAAGAATGTGCACTCACTCTACAAGCTCAACACAAGAAAAGTGGGTGGTATGTTGACAATGGTTTCTCAAAGCATATGACAGGTGACAAGAACATATTCCTTACCCTGGAAAAGGAACGAGATGGATTAGTTTCATTTGGTAATGATAAATAGGAAGATGCACAGTCAAGCTTGGAAGCAAATATGCCAAGGTAGAAAATGTTTTGTTGGTTGAAGACATGAAGCACAATATACTCAGTATAAGTCAAATGTGTGATCAAGGACATAAAATTTTGTTTGACTTAGAAAAAATGTGAGATAAGGAAAGAAGGATCAGGCGGGTTGGTAGTTATAGCTATAAGAACCCCAAACAACATATATGTCCTGAATGAAATTAGAAAATAAAAATGTTGTTTAGGAAAGGAAAATGAAATTTGGCTCTAGCATAAAAGAATGGGTCACATGAACTTTGATAATGTTTTCAAAGTTGGAAAAAAGGAAGCAGTAAGAGAAATGCTTGAGATTTCAAAGATGACAAACATTTTATGTAAGCATTGTATACAGGGAAAACAAACTAGGACCAATTTCAAGTCAAAAGAGTACTCTATGACAAGATCATCGAAAATTGTTCATACCGATCTATGTGGACCAATGAGAGAAAAGGGATTAAATGAAAAATAGTACTTTATGGTATCAGTTGATGACTACACAAGAATGATTGGAGTTATATTTATCAAGAAGAAGTCAGAGGCATTCTAAAACTTCAAGATATATAAAGAAATGGTTGAAACTGACACAGACTTAAAAATAAAATGTTTAAGATCGGATAATGGTGGAGAGTTTACATCAAAATAATTTATATATTTTTGTGGCGAACATGAAATAAAAAGGAAATTCTCAATAGTCATGACACCTCAACAAAATGGAGTCACGAAAAGAAAGAACGTAACCATACAGGAAATGGCTAGAACCATGTTGAAAGATTCCAAGTTGGGTGATTTCTTTTGGGTATAGGAAGTTCATACAACAGTTTGTATTCAGAATAAAATAATGCTCATAAGCAACAATGATAAGACTCCCTAAGAGCTATGGAAAGGAAGACCAGCAAATGTGAAGCATTTTAAAGTATTTGGAAGCAATTGTTGTATCAAAAGAGAAGATGGCAGGATTGTAAAATTTGACTCCTGAGTTGACAAAGGCATGTTTTTCGGGTACTCAAGCAAGAGTAGGGATTATAAATGCTTTAATCTGAGACTCAATAAAATTGTGGAAAGTGTCAATGTAACAATTGACGAGAAATATGTACGGAAGGTCAAAGAAGGAAGAAAATTTTCAGAAGAGCGGAATGAAAAAGAAGATATAAAAGAAGTAGAAGTAGAAGAACAAGCGGAAGAAGAAGAGGAGCATCCAGAAGCAGACCAAGAGGAAGATGAGTAGTAGATACCTCCCAAGACACCTAGTCGATGAGTGCAGAAAAATAATCCACTAGAAAAGATCATTTGGAATAAAGATGTAGGATTTGAAACCCGGAGAAAAATATGTTCACCAGAACAACAACACCTAGCACTGTTATCCACAATTGAACCAAGAATTTTCAAAGAAGCTAGCAAAGATTAACATTGGATCAAGGCTGTGGATGAAGAATTGGATCAGATAGAAAAGAATGATACATGGGAATTGGTTCCAAGGACAAAGAACAAGAATGTGATTGGAACAAAGTGGGTATTCAGAAACATACTAAATGAACATGGACACGTAACCAGAAATAAAGCAAGATTAGTATGCAAAGGATATACTCAGGTTGAAGGCATAGATTTTGAAGAAATCTTTTTCCCCAGTTGTCAGGAAGGAAGAAATCAGATTGATCTTATTTTATGCATGTTCCATAAGAGTCAAGGTATATCAGATGGATTTTAAGTCATCTTTTTTCAATGGAGAATTAGAAGAATAAGCCTACATCGAACAACCAAAAGGATTTATACTATCATAAAAGAAAGATTATGTGTGTAGACTGAAGAAAACACTGTATGGACTTAAGTGTTAGGACTCAGAAATGTCACATTTATATCCACCTTTTCCTTTACTATTCCTTACATTTCATTATCCCATTAACCTTCCATCATACCATTTTCATAAATACATTTGGGTTTCACATTATTATTTTCCACTTTATTCATTTTAGTATTATAAGTGAATTCATGATTAAATATTAGAAAAATAACATATTTTCATTATATATCAAGGTTGGATGAGTTTGATGATGTGTGTAGGCATATGTGAAGATTTCAACAAAGTCAAAATTCACCACCTATCCTCAAATTCGAATTACATCTTCAAACTTGAAGATTTGAAAGAGAGAAGATCATGGAAGATTTGGTTGGCATATCTTATCTAAGATATGTGAGAGATGTGTGGAGGATTTGAAGGGATCATGTCTTGTAATAATAGGAAAGTGGTTGAGAGAATAGTGGATTTGTAATTATGATACTCTCATGTATAAAAGAGAGTGTTCTCTCTTCATTTTGGGGGGTTAGAGATGAGAGGGATGTAATTCATAATTTAGTCTTGTAATTAGGAGAAGGGGATTCTTAGCTTTGATTCTTTCATTGTTATTCTTTCATGCTTTGTCATTTGATTCTTGTAATATAATTTGAGATTGATTTATTGTGTGAGCTCACATATGTCTTTTGTCATTCAACTCTTCAGATGTTGTATTGTTTTCCTAGATTAATTTCTTGATTTCCTAGTTAGTCTTTCAATGCTTTCCTAGATTAATTTCATTTCAGCAATTTAGATTAGATTACTTCTACTTCAGTCCTATATATAAGCCTACAAACCTCGGATTGACAAATTAAATAGTTGGGAAAGTACTACAACGGAATTAAACGACAATATTTCCACCTAACATTAAGCAGGCACCCAAAGCATGGTATTCAATATTGGATAGGTATCTTCAACAACAAGGATTCAGGAGGGGAAATGCAAACAACAATCTCTACATAAAAGTGGATCGAGACAGTATATTGATAATTCAATTTTATGTAGATGACATTATCTTAAGAAGTGATGATGACAGGATGAGTCAAGAGCTTTCCTGATCCGGATTTTATGAGCAGAATGAAATGAATACAGGTCTATATTATTAACACAGATATACAATGAACAATAATAGAGATATAGTAAAATGTGGCTTCTATTCAATAAAGAAATATGTTGAAACTGTCAAATGCATATTGAAACAAGCTTGCTAGAATGGTGGCGACTTATCTCTTAGAAGAGATGTGACGGTTGTTGGAAATATAACTAAGAGGGGGGGTGAATCAGTTATGTATATAAGCTTGAAACTTTTCCCTTTTTTGAATTCTTTCTAGATTATTATTTAATATGTTCCTGATAACTTAACATGCATAGATATACAATGATCAATCACACAAAATACACATAGACACTGATTTTCCTGAGGAAACCCGTAAAGGGTGAAAACCTATTCTTCTTAGGATTTCAATCGAGTTCCAACTTTCATGTACATCACAGTCTTTGAGATCCAACTCAAATATGAGGCTACAACCTCCGGTAGCAAGCTACAACTTGCAGAGAGCACCAACTCTCAGATTTCTCTAGCACCAACTCCTAGGTTTCTCTAGCACCAACTAGATGGAAGCACCAACTCACATAATATCTTCTAGCACCAACTAGAATTTAGAGGACTACAATCCTCCCTAGCACCACCCTACCACCCTGATTGAATCTTGCAAAAATTTTACTTAATTTCTCGGTCTATGATATGGTTTGTTACAACTCCAAGTCTCCTCTACCTTCTTCAACTTCTATCCTCTGTTCCCCTTCTGCATATTTCTGCTTCTATGCTCTGCTCTCTTTCCTCCAATGCATGACTCACCTCTGTTCAGCTTCTCTTCTACATTTTATGCTCTGTGCTACCTCTTCATTCTATACACTGCACCTATGATCTCCACTTCAGGTACTTCTCTCCGTTTCTTCCTACCTCCATGCATAACTATAAAAAAAACACACCATCCCTTATGTTTTACATGTCTTTCTCACGCCGAGTCCTCTGCATGATCATCATGGAAACTCTTTGTCTTCTCTGGCAGTTATGCTCAATGTGTTCATCATCAGTGGTCGTTTTCCTGATATTATTTGGATTCTCTAGTAGTCACAACTCTTCGTCTTCTCTATCAGTTACAGTCAGTCAGTTTTGGCTTCTTTGGCTCCTAAGCCCCTTCCTTCACGTGACCATCAACGGTGACCATACGCCTATCCAATAGGCGCTTCATGACTTGCAACTTCAGGAATCTTGGTATGAAACATATTGATTCTCCCAACTCCCAATATCTGAAGTGGAGCTTAGCGATGTGCTAGATCCTCCCTTAACCTTCGTTGATGTGACCATAGTTGTGATCACGGGCCTAACACTTCGGGACTTCACGTTTCAGGTATTTGTTGTGAGTCACCCTGAATCTCCCAAATCACGATCTCCCGAACTCCGAACTAATGCCTAGCAAGAAAAACTTTGTTCTTGATATGACCTTGGGCGATGAACTCATGTTACCACGTGGTTGTGGGTGAATTCTTCACTTATTAACGTTTGCGCACCTTCAATCTCTGCAATGCGATGAGACCGCCAATCTCACAATCTTGATGGTACTCTTGAACTGACGATTCAGATCTTTCCTCTCAAGTTATACGGATCAGATCTAACCTTCCTAAATCAACGACTGTGATTTACTTCGTGATCCGGGCTCCGAGAGTTTCAACTCTCAAACCCTGCTTTCCTCTGTATGTCAATATTCTGGAGTTGACAATCCATTGACACTTGTCCCTCTCGGATTAACAGTCGAGATCTCCTTCGGGTCTCCAGACTCTGGAGATTTCAAATATCAACTTCTCATTTCTTTTGACTGGATATATTCTAAAATGGAAGATCTGCTGACATATGTCCTCCTTAATCCAACGGTTATCCTCTACTCTGGGACTTCTCCCTTCGGCATTCTCATATTTTAATTTCTCCTCGCTTGGCTTCCCTCCAAGCGTTTCACCCGGAGATTGTGATATAGTGACACCTGTCCTCTCATAGATCGATGACTCCTAGTTTCTTCGGTTGTTAAGGCTTCGCCGATTTCAAACCTTTCTTCTTCATGTTTTCCCAGAGTATTTCCCTTGAATGCGTAATCTTCTTACACGTACCCCTCATGGCGATCAAAGGCCAGGGTTTTCTTTGAGTCTTCGGCATTTGGGAATTTGGGACTTTAGTCCTTTGGCACTTCATCTCTTCGCAACTTCAGCCTTTGGAACTTCAGATATTTTGTTATTTTTTGGTGATGAAACTCCCGGAGTGATGTAACATTACACACGTCACCTGTTGACCTGGCACAGGTCGAGTGGTTGCCATGTGTCATTCCCTGACGTGGTCTGCCACATGTCCTTACTGACATGGTCTACCACATGTCCTTGCTGACATGATTTGCCACATGTCCTTGTTGACGTGGTCTGCCACATGTCCTTGAATCGGATGGTTGAGGTTTACTTCGGGTCTTTACCCGAAGTCCACAGGATTACGCCATGTTTTTTCTGGATTAGATGGCCTAGATTTACTTCGAACAATCTAATGCTTGAGATCTTCTTCGGACGATCTGAAAACTACGATCTACTTCAGATGATCCGACAGTCGAGGATGTATTTTGTCTCTCCGCGTCTCCAAACGTGGAGTATTTCAAATCTAAAACTAATTCTCTAGATCAGACGACTGATATTCTCTTCGGACGATCTGATGATTGAGATCTTCTTCGTATGATCTGATGGTTGCGATCTTGTTCGGATGATCCGACGGTCGAGAATGTATTTCGGCTCTCCGGCTCTCCGGGCTTCGGGTTTTTCAAATCTCAAACTAAAAAATCTGAAGTGAGATTTTTCCAGAGCTTAACCTCCTCGCATCTTTATACCCGAACTAAATGTTGTTCGTCGATCATGATCCTATATCAATGGCTCGATCTGTCTGTGATGTAGCTCTTCTATCTTATCCTGTCCTTCCACTTAGAATGATCCAATGACTGACAGAAATTCACATAAATGAGATCTCAGATATTTTGCCTCACTTATTCTATCCTTCCACTCAAAAATGGTCCAACGACTGGCAAGAATTCGGGTTTGATCCAATGGCTGACGGGTATTTGGATAATCAATTTCTCAACTTTTTTGCCCCACTTATTCTATCCTTCCATTAATTCAATCCGACGGTTGTTGGTCCTCTGGATTGGTGATCCAATGGCCAGTGTCACTCTTCCTCCTGTGCTTTTGATCTCTCTGAATTAGAATATTTTCTAAGTGTTCACGGGTCTCGACCTTTGCTCCTCCCGCTAGTTTGTCTCTTGGACCTCATCTACACTTCTGGAAACCGCTATCTCTTCTAATATTTCTCGTCTTCTGCTCTCTCAAGGTTTGGTTTGTTGTTGTTCTTTCCATCAATGACAAGCACACTCTTCTTGTAAACATGCCAAAAATCTCCCCCTTTGGCATTGATGGAAACCCTGAAAGGCTACACTATTCTGCTTAGACCTCCAACTGTAGCATACAGACAACACCTTTTTCTCCCCCTTTGACATCAATGTCAAATAAAATAGAGAGTGACTCTATGCTCCCCCTGATCAGATATACTAGGAGCACTCTCCCCCTTATCAGATAAACTATTTTAACTTGATAACAGGGTCACGCCCAACTTCTGGCGTAGATACTCACACTGAGCTTTTGCAAGAGGTTTAGTGAAGATATCAACAATCTGATCTTTGGAATATAGTGCAAAGAAAAAACAGTGTTGGTCACCTATTCCCTCAGGAAGTGATACTTGATGGGTATATGCTTGGCCTTGGAGTGAAATACAGGATTCTTTGACACACTAATTGCACTAGTATTATCACAATGAATTGGGATTGGTGCAGTATATTTTACCTCTAAGTCTGCAAGTGTCTAAATCATCCACAATACTTGGGTACAACAAGTGGCAGCTACAATGTATACAGCTTCTGTAGTTGATAAGAAAATAGAACCTTGCTTCTTACTCAACCATGCTACAAGGGAATATCCTAAGAAGAATGCACCTCCACTCGTGCTTTTCCTTTCATCCACACAGTTAGACCAATCAGCATCTGAATAGACTGATAGTTGAAATTTTTGATTCCTAGGATACCATAAGACATAGTTCATTGTTCCTTTCAAGTATCTGAATATTCTTTTGAAAGATAAAAAATGACTCTGTTTAGGTGCAGCCTGATACCTTCCTACCATTCCAACAACATGCATTATGTCTGGATGGGATGATGTGATGTACAACAGGCTGCCTATCATAGACCTATATGAACTTTGAATAACATCAGGTGAGTCATCATCCTTTTTTAACTTGCATCCAGTGACCATAGGTGTGCTCATAGGTGTAGAATCTTCCATTTGAAACCTTTTCAACATTTCTCTTAGATATTTCTCTTGAGAAAGAAATATTCCTTCAGACCTTTAAGTAATTTGCATACTAAGAAAAAATGACAATTCCCCTATCATAGAAATTTTGAATTTAGACTGCATGGCAGAAGCAAACGATTGTACCAATGAAGCATTATTGCTTCTGAAGATGATGTCATCTACATAGACCAACACAATGAGAAAATAATTACCCTTTGTTTTGATATATAGATTATTGTCAATTGTTCCTCTCTTGAACCCTTTGCCTTGAAGATACTTATCCAGTCTGTAATACCAGGCACGAGGAGCTTGTTTCAACCCATATAAGGCTTTCTTCAGCTTGCAAACAAAGTTAGGGTTATCTGACAGTTGGAAAACCTCTGGTTGTTCCATATAGACTTATTCTTTTAGATCTCCATTTAGAAAAGATGACTTGACATCCATTTGATAGACTTTAAACTGTTTATGACAAGCATAGGCAAGAAACATTCTAATAGCTTCTAATCTTGCTACGGGCGCAAATGTTTCATCAAAATCTAGTCCTTCTATTTGAGCATATCCTTTGCAGACCAATCTAGCCTTATTTCTTACAATATTTCCTTGCTCATTCATCTTATTTTTGTAGACCCATTTGGATCCTATTACATTTTTATTTGTTGGCCTAGGAACGAGTTCCCAAGTGTCATTCTTTTCAATCTGGTCTAGTTCCTCATTCATTGATTTTAACCAATTTATGTCTTTATTGGCTTCATTAAAGTTCTTGGGTTCCACCATGGATATGAAGGCTATATGTGATTTCTCGGTGTCTTTAATTATCTTTCTCCTAGTTTGTACACCTTTGTCTTTCTCACCAATTATCTGAATCTCGGAATTATTCTTTTGATTAACTCTCGAGGAAGGATTTGATGTTGATTATTGTCCTGACTCTTCTTGTCTAGGTGTCTCTTCTCCACCTGATTCATCATATTCTTGTGACTCTAAGATTTTTTGTTCTTCATCTTCATTATTCTCATAATCTTTTTCATCTAGCTTAGTGCTTATTCTCTGTTGATCTTTTACATGAGCTTCTTCATCAATTCGAACATCAATACAGTCTACTAATTTATGCATTCTTTTGTTAAAGCATATGTATCCTTTACTGTTCATTGCATATCCTAAGAAGATACCTTCATCAACTCTACTATCAAATTTTCCCAGATGATCATCATTATTCTTGTTGTAGCATTTACTTCCAAATACTTTGAAATGCTTCATTGATGCAGGTCGACCAAACCACAACTCATATGGAGTTTTATCACTATTCATCCTTAGATGCACTTTGTTTAGAATATGGATAGTCATGTGAATAGCCTCCACCCAAAGGGTTTGTGAAATGTCCCTTTCACTCATCATAGCCCTTTCCATCTGTTGAACTGATCTATTTTGGCATTCTACAACTCCATTTTGTTGAGGAGTACCTGGAATAGTATATTCTCTTTTAATTCTATGTCTGTCACAAAATTATTTGAAGTCTCCTAACAGAAACTCTCCTCCCTTGTCTAAGCGAATTTCCTTTAGCTTCCTTCCTGTTTGATTCTTAGCTAATGCCTTAAACTTTTTGAAATTCTCAAACGCATCAGATTTTTCTCTCTGAAAGTCAACCCACATAAGTATGGAGAAGTCATCAATGACTAGCATAAAGTAACCTTCTCCTCCATTACCTTCCTCTTACAATGGTCCACACGGATCCATATGAACAATTTGAAGTGGTTTCTCTGAAGATGTGAAACTCTTTGATTTAAATTGAGCATGATTCAGCTTCCCCATTTGACAGGATTTGCATACAGATTTATTAGGCTTAGATATTTTTGGAAGGTCTTTCACAACACCTTCATTATTCAGTTTGACAATATGATCAAAATTCAGGTGTCCAATCCTTCTGTGCCATAACCAACTTTCATCAAATTTTCTTAAATTACATTTCTCCTTATCTTCCTTTAGAACATATACATTATTTTCGATTTTAACCCCTTTTGCAAGAATCTCTCCTGTGTTTACTGTCTTTATTTTACAATTATTGGAAGTGAAGGTGACTTCACATACTTTGTCACATATCTGACTGACACTAATAAGATTATGCTTTAAACCATCAACAAATAATACATCTTGAGATTTTCTTCTTCCATTACTTAAGCTTACTATACCTTTACCTCTGATCTTTCCTAGAGCATCATTTCCAAAGGTCACACTCCCTGATTTATTTTCCTTGAGTGATAGGAACTTAATTTTGTCACCTGTCATATGACTGGAGCATCCATTGTCAATATACCAGGGGTATTTTTTTCATTGAGCTGATAACACCAATCCACACTTGTTATCTTCATTCTTCTTCCAAACCTTCACGTTTTCATCTTTGTGATTTGAATCTGTCTTATAGTTCTTTAAGTGACAATCTGTAGCTTTATGTCCATAATTATGGTAGATGTAACATTCAGGTTCATTGAATAAAGGATCATAACGATTGTTATGTTTAATATGCATATTTTTCCCAACCATCACATGATTTGTAGTCTGTGGTTGTTTGTTACTTGGTTGTCTCATTTTTTGTTGTGGCAGGTATTTATTCCTTGGCTATCTCAATTGCTCATGTCTAAATCTTAAAGAACAATTTACAGCTTTATGGCCAAAGTTAGAGTAGTAAAAACAATATCCATAGAAAAAATATTTGTTCCTGGAAAATGGTTGTCTTATTTGAGAAGGTCGATTTGTTCCATGCTGATGATTTCCTTGAGTAGAGGGTGTATTATTTCTTTGTTCTACAGATTCAGTTCTGGTATCTTTTCCTTCACTCCTCCTTGGAAGTTGATTCTCTTCCTTTGTTTCTGCAGGTTTGTTGTTGTCAATGGTTGTATATTTGACAAACTTGATGGATTCTTTTTTGCTTGGCTGACCACTACTTGATCCCTCTTCATAACCCAAACCCATTTTCAACTTTGAATTCCTTTGTTGATTCATAATGGAGGCTAATCCTTCCGAGGCTTTAATACTTGTCAGATTTCGATGATATAAGGCCTGAAATTTGTCTAGATCTTTTTTGACAGTCACTACTTCAGCTTCCAATTTTTCACTTTTTGTTTCGGCTTCCTTCAATTTTTGTTTGAGGATGTCTTCAATCTTCTTAGCTTCTTCTAACTTAACCTTCAACATATTAATTTGTTAAGATGGTTCCTTTCATTTTTTCTCATACCTAAGCAGCAATTGTTTTTGTTTTCTTTTCTTTTCTCTGAGTCTATCAATCTCTTCCATGGCACTGAAAAGTTCTCCTTCAAGATCTATTATTGCTTCACAATTAGCAAACTCACTTTCTGTATCTTTAGTGTTTAGATATTCTAAAGCTATTAGCATGATATCATTTATTTTATCTTCAATAGAAGATTCACTGCTTTCATCATCTGTGGGATCATCATCATTGTTTACACAAAGGCTTTTCTTCTTAAAATTATTCTCTTTATAGACCTTCTTGTGTTTGTGATTTTCTTCATCGTCATATGTCTGATCCTTTCTTTTTTGAGTACACTTAGATGCAAAATGACCTATATTACCATAGTTGAAACATTTGAAGGGTAGTTTACATTTGTATTTGCCTAATCCTTTCTTCAGTATTCTCACAAAATTTGCTTCAATCTCATCTATATCAGAGTCTATGTTTTTCTCTACTTTAAAAGATGCCTCTCTTGAAGTGGATTTACCTTTGGTGATTGTCATTTCATAAGCAGTTAGGGTTCCAAGAAGTTGATCTAGTGTCAACATTTTGAGATCAGCTATTTCCTCTATAGCAGAGACCTTTGAGATCCCACATAACTTTTGTTGAATCACAGTGCACGACTTTGACAAACTCGGCTTCAGCAAGTCCACTAAGGATGGAATTCATTACTTTCACATTAAAGCTAAGCTCCATCTTATCATATTTTGAGGCCAAGACTACAAGCTTCACATATCCCGTTTCAACGACATCCCAAACATCATCACCCAAGGACATTAAATGTGTTCTCATCCTTATTTTCCAGAAGGTAGAGTTTGTTCCATCAAACAAAAGGGGTCTATTAGTTGAAATTCCATCATGACTAGTCATGTTCAAGATTATGAATCTACCTTTGATCAAAGGCACCAGCTCTGATACTAATTGTTGGAAATATAAATGAGATGGGGGGTGAATAAGTTATGTATATAAGCTTGAAACTTTTCCCTTTTTTGAATTCTTTCTAGATTCTTATTTAATATGTTGTTGATAACTTAACATGCATAGATATACAATGATCAATCACATAGAATACACAGAGACACTGATTTTTCTGAGGAAACCCATAAAGGTTGAAAACTCTTCTTCTTAGGATGTCAATCAAGCTCCAACTTTCATGTACATCACAGTCTTTGAGCTCCAACTCAAATATGAGGCTACAATCTCTGATAGCAAGCTACAACTTCCAGAGAGCACCAACTCTCAGATTTCTCTAGCACCAACTCCCAAGTTTCTCTAGCACCAACTAGATGGAAACACCAACTCCCAGAATATCTTCTAGAACCAAATGAATTTAGAAGACTACAATCCTCCCTAGCACCACCCTACCACCCTGATTGAATCTTGAAAAACTTTTACTTACTTGCTCAATCTCTGATATGGTCTATTACAACTCTAAGTCTCCTTTGCCTTCTTCATCTTCTATCCTCTGTTCTGCTTCTGCATCTTTCTGCTTCTATGTTCTTCTCTCTTTCCTCCAGCGCACGACTCACCTCTGTTCATCTTCTCTTCTGCATTTTATGCTCTATGTTGCCTCTTCATTCTATACACAACACCTCTAATCTCCACTTTAGGTACTTCTCTCTGTCTCTGCCTACCTCCATGCATAACTATCGAAAAAACACACCATCTCTCATGTTCTACATGTCTTTCTCACACTGAGTCCTCTGCATGATCATCATGGAAACTCTTTGTCTTCTCTGGAGGTTATGCTCAATGTGTTCATCATCAGTGGTTTTTTTCCTGAGATTCTTTGGCTTCTCTGGCAGTCGCAACTCTTCATCTTCTCTGTCAGTTACAGTCAATTGCTTTTGGCTTCTTTGGCTCCTAAGCCCCTACCTTCACATGACCATCAGCGGTAAACATATGCATATCCAATAGGCACTTCGTGACTCGCGACTTTGGTAATATTGGTATGAGACATATTGATTCTCCCAACTCTCGATCTCCGAAGTGGAGCTTATTGACGTGTTATCTCCTCCCTTAACCTTCACTGATGTGACCATAGCTGTGATCACGGGCCTAACACTTCAGGACTTTGCATTTCGAGTATTTGCCGTGAGTCACCCTGACTCTCCCAACTCTCGATCTCCCAAACTCTGAACTAACACCTAGCGAGCACATCTACGTTCTCGATGTGACCTTGGGGAATGAACTCATGTGACCACGCGATTGTGCATGCGTCCTTAACTTATTAACGTTTGCGCACCTTCAATCCCCAGAATGCGATGGGACCATTGATCTCATGATATTGACGGTACTCCTAAACTGACAGTTCATATATGTCCTCTCAAGTTCTATAGATCAGATCTAACCTTCCTAAATCAACGGTTGTGATTTACTTTGTGATCTGGGCTCTGAGAGTTTCAAATCTCAAACCCTGCTTTCCTCCATACATCAATCTTCCAGAGTTGACAATCCACTGACACATGTCCCTCTTGGATTAACGGTCGAGATCTCCTTCGGGTCTCCAGACTCAAGAGATTTCAAATCTCAACTTCTCGTTTCTTCTAACTGGATATCTTCTAAAATGGAAGATCTGCTAACATCTATCCTCCTTAATCCAACAACTATCCTCCGCTCTGAGACTTCTCCCTTCGGCATTCTCAGATTTCAATTTCTCCTCACTCGGCTTCCCTCTGAGCATTTTACCCAGATCTTGCGATCTAATGACACATGTCCTCTCGTAGATTGACAGCTCCTAGTTTCTTCGGTTGTTCAGGCTTTGGCGATTTCAAACCTTTCTCCTTTGCGTTTTCCTGGAGTATTTCCCCCAAATGTGTAATCTTCTGACACGTACCCCTCTTGGCGATCAATGGCCAAGGTCTTCTTCAGGTCTTCAGCGTTCGGGACTTTGGGACTTTAGTCCTTCGGCACTTCAACTCTTCGTGACTTCTGCCTTCAGGACTTCAGAGCTTTTTTCATTTGTTGGTGATGAAACTCCCAAAGTAAATCTCCCGTTGTGATGTAACATTACACACGTCTCCTGTTGACCTGACATGGGCCGAGTGGTTGCCACATGTCATTCACTGATGTGGTCTACCACATGTCCTTGCTGACATGGTCTGCCACATGTCCTTGTTGACGTGGTCTGCCACATGTCCTTGAATCGGACGCTTGAGGCTTACTTCGGGTCTTTACCCGGAGTCCACAGGATTATGCCACGTCCTTTCTGGATTAGACAGCCCATATTTACTTCAGACTATCTGACGCTTGAGATCATCTTCGGATGATCCGACGACTGTGATCTACTTTGGATGATCTGATGTTCAAGGATGTATTTCGGCTCTCCGGGTCTCCGGACTTCGGGGATTTCAAATATCAAACTAACACTCTGGATCAGACATCCTAGATTCTCTTCGAATGATCTGACGCTTGAGATATTCTTCGGATGATCTAAAGGCTGCGATATTCTTTAGATGATTCGACGTTCGAGAATGTATTTCAGCTCTCCGGATCTCCGAGCTTTAGGTTTTTCAAATCTCAAACTGAAAAATATGAAGTGAGATTTTTCTGGAGCTTAACCTCCTCGCATATTTATACCCAAACTAAATGTTTTTTGTCGATCATGATCCTAGATCGATGGCTCGATCTGTCTGCGATGCAAATCTTTTATCGTATCTTGTCCTTCCACTTAGAAAGATTCAACGACTGATGAAAATTCTCATAAATGAGATCTCAGATCTTTTACCTCGCGTATCCTATCCTTCCACTCGAAAGTGATCTGATGGATGATGGGAATTCGGGTTTGATCCGATGACTGATGGGTATTCAGATAATCAAATTCTCAACCATTTTTTCCCTCTTATTCTATCCTTCCATTAATTCAATCTGGCAGTTGTTGGTCCTCTGTATCGATGATCCAACAGCCACTGTCGCTCTTCCTCTTGATCTTTTGATCTCTCCGACTTAGAATATTTTCTAAGTGTTCACGGGTCTTGACCTTTTCTCCTCCTACAATTCCGTCTCTTGGACCTCGTATGCACTTCTAGAAACCGCTATATGTTTTGAGCTTTCTCATCTTCTGCTCTCTCGAGGTTTGGTTCGTTGTTGTTCTTGCCATCAATGACAAGCACACTCTTCCTGTAAACATGACAACAACGGTTGTGCTCAATCGCAAGAATATGAGTACAATGAGGATCAAAAGGCCTTTTTACAGTAAACATGAATGAAAAAACCCTAGACATCCAAAAACCTAACCCTAGGAGATGAAGCACCAAAATTCATGTGGGCCCCGTTAGGGTAAGTTGTTACATCAACTTCACGGGGTTGTAACTTTTGCATATGATATTCATTTTAGGCACACGATAGCCCATTGGAAAGGTCTATCCGAGAACTACACATTATGTCATCACACTTTGAATTTATTTCCCATTTGATTGTGGTGGGCCCAAAAAATGTTGTTTAGGGCCTCAAAACAGCCCCAGAGGTTTGGGACCCAAAAATCTAGAAAAAAATGTCAAGATGAAAACTAAAACTGCCAAGATGACATTTGTATGTGATCCAGTTGGAATAGGTGGGTGGCCACTGATATCCACCTAGATCATTGCCAAATACATGCAAAATGAGTTTGAAATGTCTCTAATTGGTAATTTGACATTCTTTTTGGGATTATAGATATGTCAGCATGATAAAGGTATTTTCATCTCTCGGACCAAGTATATCAGATAAATGTTAAATAAGTTTGGAATGGAATATTGTAAACCAGTGAGTACTCCTATGCAGACCACTTGCAAGTTAAGAAAGGATGATGATTCTAAGGATGCATATTAGAGACTCTATAGATCGATGATTGGAAGCTTACTATATGTGACATCATCTAGACTGGATGTGATGCAGACAGTTGTACAGGTTGCAAGGTTTCAAGCAACACCAAAGGAAACGTGTGTTATGGTAGTAAAGAGGATATCCAGATATCTCAAAGGGGCAGAAGATTTTGGATTATGGTATCCAAAAGGGAATGGTTTATCTTTGGTAGCTTACACAAATGTAGATTGGGCAAGTTGTATTGATGATAGAATAAGTACAAGTGGAGCAACTTTCTACTTAGGTGATTGTATGGTATCATGGTTGAGCAAGAAACAATCATCATTATCTTTGTCCACAACAAAAGCATAGTATATTGCAGCGGCAACATGTTTCACTCAAGTTCTTTGGATGAAACAAACCTGGAAAGATATACAAGTGAATTATGATGAGCCCATTTCAATACTATGTGATAACACTAGTGCTATCAGTATCTCTAAGAATCTAGTGATGCATTCCAAAACGAAGCATATTCGATCAAGTTTCTCTTTCTACGGGAACAGGTTACAGAGAAGAATATCAAGCTAGATTACATTGGGACTAAAGAAAAAATTGCAGATATCTTCACCAAACCCCTTCCGAGGGATACTTTTGAGTATCTTTGATAGAAATGTGGAGTATTTTATGCCCCTTAGTGATCCACTTAGCATCAAACACAGTGAGATAGGGGGAGAGATGCAAGAGACTTGAAGAATACAAGTAAAGAATATTTTGAATGCTTTTCATATACATCATAGTATTACATAAGGAAGCACCATTAATAGAAAAAAGAGGATTGCAGATAGGGGGAGAGAGAGAACAAAAGAGAATTACCCTTTTCCATTGATGTCAAAGGGGCAGAGAAAACAAAGGCATGGAAACAAACAAACAATGCATGAAGACAGGGGGAGAAATGGTCACGGGTAATGGTCACAGAGAGAGCATGAGCAGGAACATGAGTGTTACCATGCCATCAATGTTTCCATCAATGAAAAACGGGGATATTGTTGAAATATTGGTTATCATTTATGTCAACCCTTGAAGAAGTCAAGTAGCCCCAAAGGCATGGGTATGGAACTAGTAGTTTATTGAGGAAAAATATCATGAAGGATGGTGTAAATGTAGGTAACTCACTCGTGGATGGATATTCCTCGTCATACTATTTCCAGTGATAGGTAGTACGTCACATGGTTCCTCACGGTTGAGGATTTATGGCCTTGTGAAGTTAGAAGCCCCAAAGAATGGTCATGAAGCCACTAGTTAGTTACAAGTCTTTAATGAAAGGGTAAATTGGATGTAACAAGAAAGTCTAGAAGCCCCTAATATTAAGGAGAGAGGTTACTTAGAAAAAGTATAAATACACCTCAAGGAGTCATTCACAAGTACATTCACTCACTTATTCTATTGAACATATTCTAGTGAACTAGTGATCTATTTGGCAAGTTAGCGATGGAGAAATTTGAGGTAGCGAAGAGTGAGAAGTGCGGGAGTTTCAAGGTTGAGAGGAGAGAGAAGTTCATTGAGGAAACCCTAGTTTGGTTGGCCCCCGTGAGTCAGAACACTAATGTCCTACGAGGCACCCCTGCAAGTTGATTAGGGCTCGTCACGTGAGGCCCCGCATGATAGGATGTCTAAGTAGTCCTGCAAGGACAAGAAAAATTTGGGGGTTATGCTAATACCAGGTCCCAGAAGTCAAAAGTGAGTTTACAGGTCAGATCTATTGTGTTTTAGATCAGTTGCAGAGGTATTGGTATGCTTATGTGTTTGTTGTGATGGTTATACTTGGTCATGGTATGATACATGCTTGAGGTATGGTTGGTTTGGCACATGATTGAGGTACATCTTGGCTACATGGTTGATAAAGGTACATTCTTTTATCTGGTTATGGCATGACTGGTATGGTTCATATTTGAGTTGTGGATATATGGTTGACGTATACCCTTGATGTATGGTGGCATATGCATGTGGCACATGCCTTGGTTCTTTGAGGCTCCTCATTGATGATATGGTACAAGTATATACATGATTGATGTTATGGTATATGCTACTAGTTTTATATGTGTTTATTGTTCTAGTACATGATTTATGATGTTATGGTATCTACACTTGGCATATATTGTGGTACATGATTGATGCATTCTTGGTACACAATTGATGCATGGTATGGCATAGGTTTTGGTATAGCAGGTTGATGATACAGTGACAACTATAAGTTGATGGTACAGTGACAATGAAAGTTCAGACACAGTGACAGGTTGACAGGTTGTAGGTTGATGTGACAGAGGCAATGACAGTGGAAGTGACAGAGATTGTGACAGTGACAGTGACAGTGATAGTGATAGTGGTAGTGACAGTTGGTCTACATTTGTATTTCAGGGTGGCAGGATGGGGCAAGGAAAGGGGGTGTATCCTCCTTCTGGTTGGTGCCAGAGAACACAGGAAGTTGGATATTCCTTCAGGTTGGAGCCTATAAATAGGGGGTCGTAGACTCTTTCTAGTTGTAGTTGGAGAATCGGGAAGTTGGTGCTTCCAATAAATGTATTCTTTGATATATTAAGAAAGCATTTTGTGGTTTTCTACATAAATTCTGGTGTACTGTGTATTTGATGTGATGTGATGTTTCTTATGTTTATGTGCTCATGATACATTGATGATATATTGTTGATTGATGCATTGATATACTATTGATTAAATTGAAGAGTATATATTGTGGTTAAAAGTGATAAAAGTGCTAATATATATTCACCCCCCCCCTCTCAGTATCCCAACAGTGTGCACTTATTATTTGTTTAAGACCAAGTCCCCATCTCTCTAATTTGAAAATCCCTAGTTGATAGCCAAATATCTTGAAAAATTGAATGCAATTTGAATTTAGTTGGGTTTTTCTTGCAAATTGTTATTTTTGGGAAGGCTTGAAACAACAAGTCGAAATGGTACTATCTTGCTAGTATCCATTTCAGATATATAACATATTGTAGCCTTGTGAAATATTGTATCAAAGTTTTTATACAACGTGAGTCCAGTACAAAGGAGATGTGTAATTCCTTTGGTGTCCAACATGGATTTGGCAAGTGACATTTAAAAAAATAATAATATAAATATAAATATTTCAATGTTGTCCATAAATAAATATTTCAATGTACACCTTCAATAAAATAAGTTTATATCACCTATATACAATAAGATAAATTAATTGGAAGTAAAACCATTCGTATTCCACAGATAGATGCTTTATACTTAAAAGTATAAGGGAGATCTGGAATTCCTTCAATGCTTAATATAAAGTTGACATGTGGCATTTAAAATATATATTAATAACAAAAGAAATCAATGTGAACCATAAAAAAATATTTTAATATCAACTTTATATCTATATATCTATCTATCTATCTATCTATCTATATAGATAGATAGATAGATAGATAGATAGATAGATAGATAGATAACAATTGAAAGTAAAAGATTTCTTATTACATTGTTGCATGTTATGAGGGATATGTATAGCTTGAGTGGGCCTAATGGTTAAGAACATTTTTTTCCTATTAATAGGTCACAGATTAAAATCCAGAGGGGGTTTGGACACCTCCATAGATTTTAGTAGTCAAATCCTTGCGCAGAAACTAAGTTTATTGAAATGAATTTAGCTTACTCTACTCTCAATTGTTTGGGAGAAGGTGTAGGATGAAGGTTTGAATATTGGGGATAGGGAATGGGGCAGGTGACCAAATCAAGAAATGAGGGATAAGGATCTCGGGCAGGTGACAAGGTTTAAGGGATAAGAGGCTTGGGAACGTGAAAAGGTTTGATGGGGATAGGGGTTTGATACAAGAAAGAGGAGTGTAAGAGCGAAGAGGTGGAAATGTTTAAGGGATAATGGGGCTTGGGCAGGTGAAAAGGTTTGATGGGGATAGGGGTTTGATACAATAAAGAGGAGTGTAAGAAGAAGAGGGGGATAGGGGTTAGGGTAGGTGAGAAGGTCAAGAGATGAGGGCTAAGAAAATGCTTAAGTAAGTTACAATATTTGAAGATGAGGGATAGGTATTTGATACAAGGAAAATGATTGGAAAAGGAAGGAGATTGCAACATGAAAAAAACATACGATTAATATCAATGAAAAATGAAAGTGGAATTTGAATATCTAAAACATGCTTAAGCATATTCATATTGGGAAAGGAGATGAGTAGAGAAGGGAGAAATTTTCTTAACATCAATAAAGAGAGAGAGAGAGAGAGAGAGAGAGATTTTATAAATTTGGGAACAACATTATATGAGATATCAATGGTGCAACCAAACTTAAGGTTAGAAGCAACAAATAAGTCAAGAGACAAGGAATCCAATTAGAATACAAATGATAGGAATTTTTATTATGTGACATCTTTATTGTTATTAAGATTGAAAAACTATTGATCATTCAAAGGTGATTTTTAATAAAATTTTAAAATAATATATTTTAGTTGATTGAATAATGTATATTTGCATTTTCTTATATTATAAAGTGTGTTAATGGTTATGTTATAAGAAAACTTTCTTCCAATAACGTTGCATATAAATCACTGCCAAACTTGGTCAACAAATTAATTTTCATAGATTTATGCCCCTTGGGGTTTGAACTAGGTCATCAATTACTTTATAAGAAAACTACATTATTCTCATTACTTTCTAAATTTAGCATAAGATACAAATAATTGAGATAGGTTAGTGAGAGTTTGATTTTGGTATGTACTCATCCATGCCTTCCAAATTGACAAATGGTGTCCACTTGACCCAATCTCAAATTGCAAACATTAATAAATCAATTAAACAATTATAATTGGATTTGGTTTCCCAAAACAAGCTTGACATACTACTCATGCATACTTAGTGCATAAATTATAGGGGTGTTGATAGAATTTAAATATGCAATCATGAGAAACATCACAAAGCATGTTCATATTTATTATTATGTTGATTCGCACATAATGCATGCTTAAATTCATCATCATAACATAAAATAAAGAGTTAATTTCCAAAAAGTAAAACACGGACCTAGAACTTATCTTTTAATACAATTGATCCAAAGAACTAGTTGTGTAAGAATAATTCACTATCCAACCATAGGAATCTAGTGCATATCCCACCCAAGTGTTGCTATGAAGCCAACAAGATGAAGAAATTAGTGTAAAACGTATAGCATACTCAATCCAACCTATTCCACCCAACCATGATTTGTGCTCACTACAAGGAGAACACCTTCTAGCGAAGGTTTTTACAGAACCCCCACCCCACCCCTGAAAAATTTATCCCTTATACATTTATAGCGGAAGTGTTGAGCAAAGGCGAGTGGGCAAAGTTTTTTGCGGAAGTTATAACATCGGTGCACCTAAGTCAACCATGCACACCGGTAAACTACATCGGCCATCTGCATCGGTGCTCCTAAGTCACTCATGCACACTGATGCTCTTACAAAACATAACACCCTATTGCTTAACAAATAAAGTGCACCAATAACCGCTATTAATATAAAATACTAAAATATTGTCGGTGTTCCCCAATAAAAAATTGCACTGGTGCTCCCCCAATAACCAAATGTGTCAATACTCCCCTCAAAAAAATTGCACCAATGCTCCCCCAATAATAAAGTGCATCGGTGCTCCAAAACATTTATGCCCCGGTGCTTAACAAATAAAGTGCACCGATAATTTTTATTAATATAAAATATTGTCAATGCTCCCCAATAACAAAGTGCATCGGTGCTCATATAATAAACGCACCAGTGCATCTTCCTATCGGGAACACAATTACAGGGTAAAATTTAAAAAAAAAATCACCATTAGCAAATCAATGCACCAAAATATACAACGAAAAAATGAGTGGGAATTTTATATTTTCAAAATGTATGTGTTTATTATTGGACATTGGGTTCAGTGCTTCCCGTGAGTTTCGCGACATGTGTTAACCCCCTCTCCATTAGCCTCTTTGAAATATACAATCATTAAGTCTAAGTATACCACCTTTAATATTGTACATACTAGGATATAGTTGCTATCCTAAGTGTGTTTCTAGATTCCTATATTTCCTCATTTGACCTTATCTCCTGATGAGGTGTCGATGTGAGAACAATTGAGGTGGTTTCATTATTGTATTATATATTTTTATCATTAAGATGAATACAATGTGGAGAATTAAGGCTTGAGGCCTTTTTTGCCAATCTTCTTGTCTTAATATTCTTATGCTTTTTTTCTTCAATTGGTATCAGAGCCCTATGATCCATGGAGCTTGAAATAGTGATCCATCATGTTGGTTGAACCGTGAAGGAATTTGATGCCTGGTGTGAAATCTAGAGTTGTGTTGTGGCATAGTGCGCGTTGAGTGAGGAGTCCAGATCATTGGAGAGAGGCATCCTGAGTTTCTGAGCTCCTGCATCTTTTCGATGTATAAATCCATCGTATCCTGCTTGTCATTGCATGTCTCGATGATGTTATAATCGTTCATAAACATGGGTGTCCACAGATCGATCTTCTGGGCGGCCTGTAAGAAGGAATTCGAAGCGTTGGGGCCTAGTTTGTTCTCGTAGAATGAAAAGTGAAGCAACTCATTGTTCACATCCCAGTTGATAAAACTCCCTGTGTATCTGCTCATGAGGGACTTGATTCTAGAAGAGATTGATTTCTGGAGTTGTTCCTTGTCGAGGCTGCTGACCCATGAAGGGTTTCATTTTGGGTCTTCTTGGAAGATATTGTGCCCTCGAGCAGAGATACCATTTGCATTATAGAAAGCCAACATCTCATCTACCCAACAGTGCAATAGATCGCAGTTGATTTGTTCGAATTTGATTTCGCGAGGTGACCAGGCAGGTGTTATAGATGTCGGGCCAATCACTACCGAAATTCGGATCAAGGCACAAGATTCAATATTCCGATCTACATATCTCATCTAAATAAGGTAATCTGAAATTTGGCTAGCTCATGAATCTATGTTCTTCTCTATATTTTATCACAGTATCTCAAAACGATCTCTTCTAGCAATCTTTTTAAGTGATTTGGGATCTACGGACAACGATCTGGTAAAGAGATTATATATCGAATCTATTCAATTTTATAGATCAGATAAATGTGTATATGCTCGAGATCTGTAGATCTAAATAAAAAATTGTGATCTAGAAAGAACTCAGGTCGACTGGGCAAGAATCATTCCGAATCAAATCGTTGGTTGGGATCGAAGCCTGCGGAGGTGTGAATTTGACCAATCCATGCGTGAGGAGAGGTTAGCCCATGGAGGAAAATTTTATGTGCTCAATGGAGCAGTAAGCCTGTCGGGGAAGCGGTAAGCCTGTCGGGGAAGCCCAAATTCCTATTGTTCAGAAGACAAGAGTAAATCGACAGCGTAGTTTTGAGGGGGCCATTGGATAACTAGCTTTTAGTATTATTCATATGGTCAAAATTATGTTATTTCCATTGCACTTCTCTTTTTTAGATGATCATGCTTTCATAATTATAGCATTAATTAGGTTCATTGATCATGAACGTTACAGAAACATATTTCATCTTGTTTGTTGATGAATAGAGAATTGTCTTGGTTTTAGTATTTGGAAATTACCGGGATAATGCTAGAGAGTTGCTATAGTGAAATCTTGAGTTATGTTCAGAGGCTTTGCCTGTTTGGATACTTCAATCCCCTAGAAATTTTAATATCCAAGGAAGAGCTCTCACATGGTTTGTAACAGAGAAACATTTCACGCAACTCTATTTACCTGTGCTCATAAACTAGATTAAAGCATCTCAGTTTGAAGACAGTGGAGAAAATTTTGGTGGACCAGTGGAAATAAAAAGGCTAAGTTGTTGAAGATCCAGAGTTGAGAAACCCCCAGATCCATGCATAAAGGAGACACGTCATGGAATTTGCATGAGAGAAGCGTCTCACCTGTGCGTGGACAGCTTGTACAGCATTGGTATCAACGATAAATCCGTGCACCAGCCGAGAATATTTGCTGCCATAGAGGCATCATCTGCATCAGTAAATGATGCAAATGGACTTGTTGAGAATTTGGTGCAATCTACATACGAATTTGGTGTGAGGTCGAGCTACAAAAGGACCATCTAGGGTTAGCGCCATTGATTCAAATTGTGTGATTACATTAAGAACCAGCTATTGTAGAACTCGATCCAATAAGCCATTGGGTTCATTGTGAGATCTGTCTTCTCGACTGTATGATCCTTTGTGCACATGAAGTAGGAGTGAGAACCGAAGAAATTACACTAGGAGATCGTTGCTAGAAGTTGTTCAAATCACCGCTATCCATATCGCCAACTCGCTGAAGTATACATACTCTGGTTCTGATTGTTTGGTTAAAGTTGAGGGAACTAATGCAGGTTTTAATTGACCATGGGCTGAGTATGTTGCTGAGTTTTGCATAAAGTAGAGGCGCACACTTGTGGAAATTGCACATGTCAGCTGCAAAATAAAAATAAAAACAAGGTAATTTAATTCTTTTGTGTTGGATTGATTGACAAGTGAGTTATAAGAGATTAAAGTGAAGTTTTTTACTTCAAAGGGAGGTGTTTTCAAAGGGATGTGTTTTGTATTAAGGATTTGGGACTTTTCAAGAAATAATGGCATTTGTAAAAGATTGCTAGTAGACATTGCATGGAGAAATTTTGTAGAATGAGGCGAAAGGAAGCTTAGTTTAAAGYTTCATGTAACATMTYRAATAATAAAMRTTCAATTTTTTGTGGTGTTGAAGTGTCCTAGATCCGCCTGAAATTGAATAAGGGGATCTTAGATACACTTTGTGTTGTGTGCGATGGATTATTCTTAATGTTGCTCTTTTGTGTCTAGTTTTGGCACTTCAAACAAAATTGTATAAAGCAATCATACACACACTAAAGTACAAGGAAATTTACTGTAATTCAAGCACATGTGAGCATTGCAAGTGAAGCACATACATTCAAGAACAATCAAAGCTCTCAATTAAGAAGCAACGAAGATATCAAATTGGCAATCACATCAACATTGGACACATCAAG
>JZKD02S1610475.1:385680-402132 GCA_000966675.3 Picea glauca
CATTTGGTTCACCTAGATGGTCATTGGACCTAGCAGAGGAAAGATGGATTCTTTTGTATTGCAGCTTGGCATTGATTGAGTTGTCAGGCATTTTCAGGGATGTGGCAGACTTGCAACTGATTCACTTCTCTTTGTTCGCTCTCATCATATTGGAGTTCACATCGGTGAAAAAATTTGTTGGCATTCTGGCTCACATGATTACACAGTGAGGTTTTCCAGATTTCTTAGCATCCAGATTTGGCAGTTTTTCAGGCAGTTCTTCATTGTGACTTAGCTCAGGAGTTTCAGCATGAAGACATGGAGATATACCAGTTTATGCACCTTCTTTGCTGGTATTATTGCTCAGACTTATGATTGAGGGGAGGAATGTTAGCCTCTTTGAAATATACAATCATTAAGTCTAAGTATACCACCTTTAATATTGTACATACTAGGATATAGTTGTTATCCTAAGTGTGTTTCTAGATTCCTATATTTCCTCATTTGACCTTATCTTCTGATGAGGTGTCGATGTGAGAACAATTGAGGTGGTTTCATTATTGTATTATATATTTTTATCATTAAGATGAATACAATGTGGAGAATTAAGGCTTGAGGCCTTTTCCGCCAATCTTCTTGTCTTAATATTCTTATGCTTTATTTCTTCACTCCCGTGGATCCTAACTCTGGCGATTATGGCAGATATTAATGCCTATGGGTTTTGGTCTAATGAAAATTTTAGTCCAACAAATGGTATCAGAGCAATAGGTATTGAGTTCGAAACTCACCTAGCATGTGTTGGGGGGGAGATTGTTGGACATTGGGTTCAACACTTCGAGTTTCACGACATGGGTTAACCCCCTCTCGTGGATCCTAGCTCTGGTGATTATGGCAGAGATTAATGTCTGTGGGTTTTGGTCTAACAAAAATTGTAGTCCAACACTTCTAAATGAAAATCCTAATCATTATTTCATTATTTTGTCAAAATTTAGAGGGGATATTTATGCAATAGATATTTACAAGCAAAGTCTTTTGAGTGGGTAGATTTTTTTGAAGAGCCAAATTTACATACAAATTTGCAGAGGAGAAATTCCAAGTATGTGATTTTATTCTATTCATCATCTCGATATTTCCCCTGATTGATTCAAATAAATTTCAATGCATTATAAAAAAATCAAAAGGGTTTCACAGTTACATTTAGTATCGGAAGCCCTAGCTTCCTAGTCGTTTCTCTTGGTTTTCCACTCTATATTTCACAAGTAGAATTGTTTTCTAAGAAAAAGATTTTTATAGGGTTTATTTACTTTTATATGGGGCATTTGGTATCTGTTGCAATGGGATCACTCATTGCATTGGATCCCAAACCCTATCTCTATCAATTTTATTTTAAAAAACTTCTTATGTGGTTCATGGTGCGCATTGTACAAGAATAGTGCACTAGTGTGTGTGTTCCTGTAAACAACATCGGTGTTCCCCCAATTATAAAGTGCATCGATGCTCTCCCTAATAAAAAAAAGTGCACCAATTCTCCCCCAATAACAAAGCACACAGGTGCTCCCCCAATAACAAATCACATTGGTGCTTATATAACAAATGCACCAATGCATCTTACTATCGGGCGCACCACTAAAAGGTAAAATAAAATAAAAAATTACCAAACCGAATCAATGCACTGAAATATACAGCGAAAAAATGAGCGAGAATTTTATATTTTCAAAATGTATGTGTTTATAAATGAAAATCCTAATAATTGTTTCATTATTTTGCCAAATTTTAGAGGGGATATTTGTGCAAAAGATATTTACAAGCAAGTCTTTGGAGTTTCACATTTACATTCAGTATTGGAAACCCTAGCTTGCTAGTTGTTTTTCTTTGTTTTCCTCTCTATATTTCACAAGTAGATTTTTTTTTAAAAGAAATAGATTTTTATAGGGTTTCTTTACTTGTATATGGTATCTGTTGCTAAGTGATCACTCATTGCATTGGATCCCAAACCCTATCGCTATCGGTGTTATTTTAAAAAAATGTCTCTACGGTTCGCAGGGCTCACTATACAAGAATGGAGCACCAGTACGCATGTTCATGTCACGGACATCGGTGCGCTCCCCCAATAAAAAAGTGCACCGGTGTTCTTCCCCCAAAAAAAGTGCACCAGTGCTCCCCCAATAACAAAGTGCACTGGTGATCCCCCAATAACAAATGCACCAGAACAATTGACTTTTAAACCAAAAATAATAATCATTCATTTATTCTTTTATGTAACTGAATTTAATCATTGCATGAAATACTAATTTTCAGTTGTTTTTTTGTAGAAAAGAAAAAAAAAATGAAACCCATTTGCACATAAGATAGGACAATGAGAAATAAAAGGGTTGATCGCAAAGTTTGTGATTACTTACTTTTTCAATCTTACTTAAATTTTCATTTTTGTTATGATATTTATATTTAAATAATTAATTTACACTTATCCATGGATGTTTTCTAATATGCATGCTAACATACAAAGAAGAGCCAATTGAAGAATTGATATACATTAGGTTAAGTATGGATTGTGAGTATATGTTGAAGTATCAAGGTTTAATTGAACAATTTGTAAGTAGCTATGTTGTTTAACTTCCCTTGTTTTAAAATTAATGGAACAACAAGAAACCTTTATATTAATTATATCGATTGTGCTTTGTCATGGTGTATTAAACATGTAGGAAACAAAGTATGGAGTGCATCCAACAGAAGAGACTTTGAGAGATAGCATGCATCATGGCTTCAAAATAATGTGTATTGTTTGTGAAACAATCATTGTTATGGTAAAAAAAATATTTACGGAATCATATATATAAAGAAAACATTAGGTTAAATAACCAAAGTGCAAATCCCCTACAAGTGATGAAGAAATGAGGCATGCACACAACTCGAGAGATGATGGCAGTTCAAGCAATGTCGAACGACAATCAATTTAATTGAATGTTACTGTAAGTTGTATGTTTTGGAATATTTCTCTGTGAAAATAAGAGATTTTGTTTAATGTACTCGACATGTTGTCACAATTGCATGAGGACATGTTACCAATGAGTGTAGCAATTACATATTGGTTGCATTTTTATTATTGTGGACCTTTACATTATTCCATTTTGTATGATGATGGTTCACTTATTCATATATAATAAAATGGGTTTATTATTTTATTGCATTCAAGTCAAATGTTGTAAAATGTTGTGTTGTTGATTAATTAATATATGGATTATTTACATTGTTACAAATAATAGAGGTGTAATATGTTGGATAATGCATTAATGCAATCATTGTATCAAAACACAATAACAAAAATATAAAAATTAGTTTTATTATAACAAATATTTTATTTTGAGATGATTAATTGAAAATTTGTAAAATTAATTAAAATATATACATATATGTGCACTACATTCTTTTGAACTCATTAAATGGTGTTGTTTATGAGTTATATGCACTAGTGCTAAAAATTGTGAAAAAGCAACACTGCTTTAAACAACATAATGTACGATTATATTTTTATCATTTCACAATATTTCGGTGTGCGTGATTACAATACACACCAGTGCATGCATAAAAATGAAAAGCATCGGTGATTTTCATTTATGTATGTGCACTAGTGCTTCTCATTTATGTGTGTGCATTGGTGCTTCTCATTTATGTGTGTGCACCTATGCTTATCATTTATGTGTGTGCACGGGTGCATTGTACTCAATATCGCACTGGTGCGTTTATTACCAATAAATGCACCCAAAAAAAAAGCCTATGCTACAACATCCGTCCACCCAAATTTTTTTAGTTATATGTAACATATTTTAAAACCTCCACTAAAACCTTTGCAACCAATAAGGAGGTTATAGCAGAGGTTTTTTTGAAATTTTTGACAAATTTTGTAACACTAAAAACCTCCAAAAAAACATTAGCTAGAAGGTTTTCTCCTTGTGGTGACTATAGGTGTAGGGATGGGAAACCACCCTACACCAAACACTACCAAAAAAGAGGAAGAAGAGTAGATTCACCTATTAGTTTTAAGGAAAAACTAAGAAACTTTAGGGGAAAGGAAGAGAACATAAGGGAGGAAGGACTCTATATTAATTGGTATTTTAATTTTAATTAGTTCTCTAATCTTGTAGGTTGATTAGCTTACTTCAACTAGGGTTTGCACCAAATAATTGAAAACAAATTAACAAATGAAATCAAGTTAACCTAGGGTTAATTCTCAAATCTCCTTTTGTGAACCAATTCAACTTAGTAAGTTTTGGAAATGAAAGAGAGGAGAAAAGGAAATAACTCACCTAGATGAGTGTTTTTGTAGGTGTTGAAGCTTCTTGGGATGAATATGAGAGTTGGGATAGGCCTCCCAAGAGAGTATTCCACATTCTAAATAATACTCTATGCACAACTCAATCCTCCTGCAAAATAGAGTTGCATCAATCTCCAATACAAAGTCATATAAACACTAAATCTACCACATATAAAGATATAACAATATGTCCTTAATGGAGACCCAAATGCCCTTAAAAATTTTGGATACCTTCCTTACCCTAGTTATGTTGAAACCTCCTTTGAGGTTGTAGGGTTGAATAATCCAAGGCATGATAAAATTAAGCCTTTAAATATGCCCTAGGATGAAACAGCAAGCCTATAAGGTTGAAGCTAAAATAACAACAACAGATTTGTATTGAGGTGTTGGAAAAGATATGTACAAGTAGTACAAGAGCCTAGTATGTGAATTAGGAAGCTAGATCAATATTTGACACCAATCCAAGTGTTTTCTTGAAATGTAATGAAAAATGGAGAGGGGAATCCAAAAGACTTTACAAATAGGAATTGGATGGTATAAATAGGAAAGGGAATGACCTCAAGGCATAAGTGAATGGAAAATTAATTGTTGAAGATAGAAACCCATACGAAAAAAGTCAAATTGTGTGATTTGACCTCAAATTGTGAGTTTTTTAGGTCATACCATGGGTATTCCCTCAAATATAGGCCCTTTTATTTCATGTGCCATGAGTCACAGTCATGATAGAAAAATAAATTCATGGTTCACTTAGCACCTTAAGACCAAGAAAGGTGAAGGAAGATTTGACTCATTTGTCCCCATAAATAGAAAACCAAAATGAAGTTTAGCCATCGTGGACCCATAATGAACCATCCTAAGTAATTTTGGACCCACTAAAGGGCTTGCAACCCAAAAAAGACCCATAAAATAAGGAAATACCCCAAATGGTTTCCCTAAAGGATCAAAGTGAGCTAAACCAAAAACCAAGGGACGGGAAGGTGACAAAGGATCCTACCTAAGAATTAGGAATCCCTAAGAGGTCATCCATCTAAGCTAATATAAGAGGACTCAAGGAAGGTGTTCCAACACATAAGGATGGTAGACAGGTTATATCAATGTCATCACCAGGTAGGTCACATGTGGACACAACATAGAAGAGGGTACCATAAAGACATATCTAATGGATAGGTACATGTAAGAGCTTAAGTGTGAAATTTGTATGCTAGATATTTCCCCCCTTGCAAGAGTTGTTATCCATAAACTGGGAATAGTCGAGAGTTGTAAGGAAGAAGAGCAACAATTAAAACAAAATAGGACAAAGAGAAAATAAGAGTAGCAACACTAGCAAGGCAATGATGCATGGGGAAGAGCCTAATTGTGTGTGTAGTGTAAGCCAGTTTTTTTACCTTAAGGGGGTACTCCTTAACAGGTCGAGACAACAATGTGCTCGATGTTTACATGCAACTACATACCCCTAGAATCTCTCGTAAATTTTTTGGAAATCTTTGGAAATCTCTAGGAATATCTAGAAACATCTTACAAAATTAGGCTTGGCCAAGGCAAAGGTTGAGCTAATGGAATTCTTGATAGACTGAAAGGCCTCTTGGGAAATTTTCTGCCAGCAAAAAGCCATATATTTTCTTAATAACAGATGTCTAGGCCTTATGACTTGGGAAAAATTAAACTCAAATCTATGGACAAAGTTAATTTTTTCCCTAAAAGCTTGAATGGCTTTCTTAGAAGTAGGAGTTCAAAACCTTCATATAGCAACAATTATCTTAGGATCGATGCTTACATTTTCCTTTGAGACAATGTGCCCCATCAATTTACCTTAAATTAAACCAAAAATAGACTTATTATGATTTAATTAAATGCCAAACTTTCTACATCTAATAAAAACCTTCTTTATATGGTTAAAATGATCAACTGTTTTCTTGGAATGCATAGTTAAATCATCAAGGGGTATCTAAATAATTATACCTATCAAATCAATAAAAGTGATGTGAATTTGTTGAAAGATAGCACCTGATTGATTAGCCCAAAAAGGCATAAGGTAGTAAGAAAAAGAGCCACGCCTTGTCTAATCCAGGAGGATCTCAGTGGCCACCCACCTATTCCAACTGGCTCAAAATAGTTCGTTGGAAATTTACTATTTTTAGCAGTTTTTTGGTTCCTAAATTTACGGGGCCATTTTGAGGGCCTAAATGATGTTTTTCCACGATCGGGCACCTCAATGATAATCAAAGGCTCTAATTGAGCCCCCAAAATGAATCTCTTATCGTGTGCCCCAAACAGAGATTGTATGCCAAAGTTACAACCCCGGGAAGTTGATACACCAAACTACCCAAAACGGGGTCCACAAAATTGTTGGCTTTTCATCTTTCGGCGTTAGGGTTTTGGATTTTATTTACGATAAAAAGGCCTTTGGAACCTCATTGTAACAATCATCTTCTTGCGAATGTGAGTAGTCATCACATCTCTTCTAAGAGATAAGCCGCCACCATTCTAGTGAGTCTTTCACTCTGTATTTCTACAGTTTTGTACATTTCACTCATTAATAGAAATTGTGTAGTATTGTATCTCTGTGTTTATGGTTATATCTTTGTTATATTATTGGATATCTGATATATCTCTGTACATTTATTTATTATATCTCCACTCTCATTTCGTGCTCAAAATAATCTGGATCATTGTCGTAAAAATGGTTTTAAAACAGTCTTTGGGATTGATTTTAATCTGATTGTAACCAAAAAAACCATATAAAAGGGACATCATTTTTTAACTGACAGACTGTTATATAATGGCATCCTTGAAAGGTAAGGGGAAATTTCCCTTAACACTGACCCAATTCAAATCTCTGAAGTCCATGCAAAGTTGGATGTTGCCATTCTTTTTCTAAACTAGAACTAGATCGGTGACCCACTTGGAGTAGTGAATCGAAAAGATTGCATTTGCCTCTAGAATTATGTTAAGCTCTTTTCTAATTAATACATCTAGATAAGGATTAACAGGCCTTTGTATTTATCTAACCATTTTAGCATCCTTCTCAAGAGGAATGGAATGTTGAATTATATCGAGGTCAAAACCTCTCAAATCTTTGTAAGACCAGGAATAAAATGTCTCTAAATTAATGGAAGAGGGATAATAATTTGGCCTTTTCTTCTTCAATGCATTGGGATCCTACGTGCAAGATTTTGGGATCATCCTCAAAACCTATTTTCACCTAGACAAATTGGCCAATCTTTCATTTTGAAGGCTCATGATTTTGACCAACATCCTTGATGAATCATTAGTGGAAAACATGTTTTCTAAAGTGATATGTAATTGAAGGACTGAGAATCCACAGAATTCACCAACACGGATTCTTAATGTGGAATAAACTTGTTTCTTTGTTCAATTTTGATTCAATTATATGTTTAGATTTAAATGCACTATGTTGTTTAAAAGTTCCTACACAATGCTTTGGTTTGAAGGCCAAGTAACATAGTCATATTTAAACCCAACAATTTCTAATCACCCATTGTGTGCATTCATTTCCTTTAGCCCAATTATTGAAAGGATGCATAGTGCATTGATCTTTCCATTTCCATTACCACAACCATGAGGAATTAAATTAAATTTAAATAAAATGTTATACCTCTCCACATATCACCGTAGGTAATGTTCAACACATCACATTGGTCCAAGTAAAGGTAAATCGATACAACAATATGCTATAGAGTTTGGTGCAAATGGACCTCATGCTTTGATGTCCTATAATAGTGATTTCAATAGGCAGATACAATTGTTTTGTATAATGATTTCAAAAAATAAAACATAGGTGACTCAACAATGGCAGTAGTATATCACGATAGAGTTGTACATTAACAAAACTCCTAAATTATGCTACAACATACAATATTTGTTAATTCGGTATGGAAAACCTGTAATGGAACCTCCATCGGAGTGATTCAGTGAATACATTGATCATTATTACAATAAGCCAAATAATGTTGGAACTATGGAATGTAATTTAGAGTGCTCAAGAGAAAATGAGTTGTATCATAGCATTCAACAACGTGTAATTAAAATTTGATCTTGGGCATTCAAACCAATTTACCAATGCTTAGCCAACAATTTGCTAGTGATCAATACAATCCAACAATACATTAACCCATGGGTGAAATTGAATTGAAATATATTGATCCAAGAGGATATCGGTGTCCACCCACCTATTCCAACTGTCTCAAAACAGTTTTCTGGCAACTTACTATTTTTAGCAGTTTTTCGAGTCCCAAACTTCTAGGGCCATTTTGAGGGCCTAAATGACTTTTTTCATGATCGGGCACTTCAGCAATAGCCCAAGGCTCTGAATGGTCCCCCAAAATGAAGCTCCTCGTCGATACCTTTCTAATGAGCTATTGTGTTCCCCAAACAAAGATCGTATGCCAAAGTTACGCCCCCGAGAAGTTGATACACCAAACTATCCAAAACGAGGTCCAAAAAATTGTTGGCTTTTCATCTTCCAGGGTTAGGGTTTTGGATTTTCTTTATGATAAAAAATCCTTTGGAGCCTCATTGTAATATTCATCTTCTTGCGAATGAGTGTGTCCATCACATCTCTTCTCAGAGATAAGTTGCAACATTCTAGCGAGTCTTTCACTCTGTAATTTTACAGTTCTCTACATTTCACTCATTAATAGAAATTGTGTATTATTGTATATATGTGCCTCTTGTTATATACATCTGATATATCTCTGTTATATTTCTTTATTATATCTCCACTCTCATTTCATGCCGAAAATAATCCTGATCATATATACACCATAAATGCATTAATCAAATCAAGCACATCCATAACACTCAAAGTAGAAATGAAGATTTACTTTGAGATGTTCTTGGAAACCCAACTGGGAAGAAAACCAAGTTGATTGGGGACTTAATTAAGCAGGAAATTAATTACAAAAGGGTGAGCTATACATTGATTTAGTGTATTGTTACTCATTGGCAAGAAATTTGTAGATGGCCATGACTCAACAACAATATTCACTCTTTGTGGGACAAACTCAATGTCTTATTTTCCTTTGATCATCAAGAAAAATACTTCTTTGAGCTCTCATCTCTACTACTTCCCTTCTTTGTTTTCTCCTTATTTTATTTCCACTACACCCCCCGGCACTTGTTAATGTCCTTCTTCATTACAACCTTCATTTTTAAGGGTTTTCTTTGGAAGGCCAACCATCACAATGGTTTGTTTCCACATCCAACTAAAATTTGGGCATTTTCTCAACTTGCCCAAAAAATAAAAGTATAAAACAAAATTGCATACTCATTACAAATTTACAATAGGTTTGGCGAGGATCCCATTGGAATCACATGTCCTCCCCATTTGCAGGATTTTGGCCCCCAAAAGCTTCAACTCCCTTCAATATTCTTCCTCACATCCTCCAACAAATCTCAAAGAAAGGGTGCTTATGTTGCAAGATGGAAGATAAAAGTTGAATAGGGGTTGTGTTTAGCATAACCATGTTGTCTATCTCATGGCTAGAGATGGCATTCTCTACTACAATAGGTTATTGAAAAATGATTGCTCCTTGGGCTGCAAGTAAAAGTAGCTCTTCTTCCTCCTTGACCTTGACTCTCAAATATTTCTTCTTGGTTGTTCGGTACTTGGGATGGAGTTCCAAGTGAAGCATCCAACATTTGGCCTACTAATGTCCAGTCAATATGTATTAATGGAAATAGTTTGTGCATGGGTTTTTTGGCCTTCTAGAGTACTAACAATTGCTAGCCTTGTGACCCATTTTCTTGAAACAAAAATAAACCAAAGATACTATGCCATACCTTTTTTATTTGTGATGATGCTTGTCATCCTAGTTGCTTGGTCCCCTAAGAGTTGGAGTGGATCTGAATGGAAAAATCATCTCTTTTTTTTCCTCTCCCAATCCTCTACAACCATATTTGAGTGGTTGGTTGCATGCTCCTTTTCCAATTACCATTTCTTCCATGGGAATGGCTTCTTTTTTGGTTCCTCTTACCTTGAGGAAGGTGGTCTGAGTTGAACTTGTGTTGGCTCATTTTGTAGATTTTAACCTTGTACAATTAATTAATGCAAAAAAATTATTAATAAAAACAAAAAAGATACAATGGCACACACACACGCATTACAAAGGGATTTTTACCCTAGAAAGCCAAACCAAGAAAACCACCAACTTGTTAAGAGTCGCACATCCAATATTCTATTCATCATTTCATTTTTTACAATACAATATACATATAGGATCTCGTGGCATCCAAACCCCTAATCCATTGACCCAGATTAGTCAAAAACCCTAATTCCTTAACTAGAATTAGAAAACCATCTGCAAAAAAACATGTGCTGAAAAACCACCAAAAACGAACCAAAACATTTTTCTCAGGGGCTCCCGCCCCCAAACCCCCACAACCCTCCTGGATGGGGGGTGAAAAGCACCCCCCAAACCCCCTTTTCTCCCATATCAGTGTACAATACACGGGATCAATTTTGTAAAGAATATAACACATACCCAACACTTTTTTCGTTGAATCACAGGCCTTCATGCTTGGGCATCTATTGAGCTACAATGGGGATCAAAATCCCTTGGCCTTCCTTATTGGAATATTCACCAATAATGAGAGGGGGGGTGAATCAGTACTGAGCACTTTTTACCATTTTCAATCACGGCTTGTAAAAATTATATTATCAACGATTCCATTCACTTATGATTGCATTTAACATATCATAAACATATAACCATAAATAGTACCATTCAACAATGCATCACATCATACACAATGCACAAGATATTTTTACATGGAAACCCAAATGGGAGAAAACCATAGAATTATTTCTTATATATCAGAATATAACATTCATAGGAAGTACCAAATTCCAAAATTCTCTAGCACTAACTGGAAGGAGGCTCCAACCCCCTGTTTACATACTCCAACCTGAAGGAATATACAACTCCCCAAATTCTCCAACTCAAACTGGAAGGAGGCTCCAACCCCCTAGTTTTATGAGAACCAACTCAAAGGAATCTACAACTCCTTGTATTCTCTAGCACCAACTGAAAGGAGGCTCCAACTCCCTAGTTTACAGGATCCAACCTGAAGGAAGCTATGACTCCCTAAATTCTCCAGCACCAACTGGAAGGAGACTCCAACCCCCTTTCCTTTCCCCTTCCTACCTCCTTGAAATATAAATGGAGACTCAACCTATCATTGCCACTGTCACTGTCATTGTTACTGATAATCAACTTGTCACTAATAATCAACCTGCCACTGAAAATCAACCTATCACTAATAATCAATCTGTCACTGACAATCAACCTATCACTGATAATCAACATGTCGTTGATAATGATACATCATCATCATAAAAAAAAAATCGATTCACTTAAACCATATGCCAATATCACCAAGAACATCTCTCAAAACATATGCCCAACATCACCAAGATAGGCATCCAAACCATGTGCCAAGATATACCTCAAGCATGTGCCATAACCTCCATAAACTATGTACCAAGGATATGCCTCAAACATATGACATATCATTCATGATATGCCTCAACCATGTACTAAAATATGTGCCTCAAACATATGCCATATCATTCATGATATTCCTCAACCATGTACCAAAAAATTTTCCTCAAACATATGCCATATCATTCATGATATGCCTCAACCATGTACCAAAATATCTCTCAAGTATGTACCAAAATCTCTAAGATGTGCATCAAGCATAACCCATTATATCCAAAATATCACCAACATATATCTCTAGCCATGTGCCAAAGTCCCTCTAAGATATGCCTCAAGGAATATACCATAACATCAAGATGCAAACCTCAAGACATATAGAAAACCATACCTTGTATCATGTAAACAACCTAGTGCATAAGATCACAGACCAACAGACCTTCTTCAACTTCAGCATCAACGAGATAGCATCTTCATTAAGATTTTTCAACTTCATCAAGACACAGATCTGTGATTCATCCACTGTCAACCCACGAACATTCATGCTTTTCCTCTCTATGACCCGTGTATATCTGTGCCTTGCTCCACTGCAACTAGCAGATAACCTTGGAAATTCGTTCCTTGCTCCATTGCAACCCACAGATAACCTAAAAAAACTCGTTTCTCTCCTTTACATCCTTTCTCCTAGGCCATATTTTCTTTGTTGAGATCACCAATCCTCCTAGCACAAGTGCAGACCCACTTATGCTAGCTCCATACCATAAACACACACTTTATTGAATGAACAAATGAGAGGTTCTTGATGTGTATTTATACTTTTCAAAGTGCCTCCTTTATTTGACTTTAGGGTCGACCTGTAACCTTTTCTTGCAACAACTTTTTCCACTTTAATTAATTTTGGGGCCGACTTGTAACTTCTCGTCCATACTTCAAGGCTTCATATTTAAGAGGGCATAACTTCTCAACCGTGAGGAACCAAGTGACGTACCACTTACTGTTGAAAACGACATGACGAGGACTATCCATCTGAGAGGTTTTTGTATGTATTTGTAATGTCCTTCATCCTCTTTTTCCTCAAACACCTTTGGGATTCATGACCACACTTTTGGAGCTTCTTGCAGACTTCTTCAAAGCATCTTCCCGTGAGGGCCATGATTAAAGCTATGCCATAAGGGGACAACTTTGGAGACTTCTTCGAATACACCCATTACTTCTCGAGGCTTCTAGACTTCTTCTAGAGTTGACATCACCCATTAATTATAGGGGATTTTGGGGCTTCTGGACTTCTTCTAGGGTTGACATTAATGACAACCAACTTTCCAACATTCATTTCCTATCCCTTGGCCATCATAGCCCATTTTCCTCATGATCTTGAATCGATGCCTCTAGTGTGATTTTCAAAGTCATTGAGGGTCACGTGAGGAAGGGTATAGGAAGGTGACTTTACCATGCTTAACTCCATCATGATTCTAGCTTCCATAGTGGAAATGGAAAGGGATTACTTGGTCTCTTGGACAACTACTTGTAGTTTATTTAAGGCATCTTCCTTCATGTAGCGTCCCCCACCACTAAACGCGACAACTTTAAAATTTTCTGATACCATTAAAATTAATGCAACAAAGCAAACTAAAACTATTATGTGTCTAATAGAATTATAAATACATCAATTCAATCCCATTAAACATTCACATAGCAACATATAATTCACTCGGTATAGAGTTTATGCACAACACTAAAATCCCATAAATAAAAACATAAAAAATAGAGATAAAACACTTATCTTTTTATCAACAAGTGTGCAACCAGCTATAGAGGATGGACGTTCCTACCAACCATATATTTTCTACACCAAATATTAGCAACAAATCACCCCTGAGTTGGGGCTACGAATCCATAAGAGAGGTTGTCTCTATTGTCCATTCACAACCCAACAAACCCACAACAAGCTAATTTCGCTTATAGTTATCTGAATCCACGAGCTCTCTTCCCCTCAACCTGCACAACCCAAGGAATGGGATCCCCCTTCACTGCACATAGCCCCTCAGGACTTCCCACTTCTCTCTAGGGATCCATCACAATTTGTCTAGAAATATATCTTGTTGGGGACTCTAGGGATGTCACCTACAACAAGAAAAGTTCACAACAATAAGATCGATGTTTTAGGGTAATATCTCACAAAGAAACTCACTCTATAGGCCTAAAAACATGTTTCTTCACGAATTTACATATACAACAAGATGTTACACATTCCCACTATGGTTGCCTTCAAACTCCAACACTCTTCTCTCCCTTGTTGTCCCCAAAAACTGCATGTAAAATAACTCCTCTCTTTTCCCATATGAATTTACTTTTCCCCCAAGCAAATTGACTCTCACTCTCCCCAATGTTCTCAATAACTATGGGATGTGATTTCTCACACCAACCTTTTACATGTATTTTTGAGTCATGAAATTACCATCTTTTTTATCATCGTTTAACAACTTTTCTCTTGACTTTTAATCCTTTTTTGCTTCTCATAACCTTGTATAAGTCCATTTTCATGTTTTATGTGTGATTAGGTTCAAGATATTTTTCAATGCTTTTATTTTGGTATTTAAGTGAATTTATGATTAAATCTTGGAAAAATAACATGGTTTCACTTATCTTTGAAATTTGGGTTAGTTTGGTGATGATTATAGGTACATTTGGATTTTGTAACAATGCTTATTTTTACCAGTTAACTCCAAATTCGAATTTCTTCTTCAACCATTGAAGATTTTATGAGGATTTGGGATGATCATTCAAACATCTTGGATAAAGAAGAGTATTGAAGACTTGGATAATATTTATTATCACATATCTTAGAGATTTTAGAGATATCTTTGATTTGTTAATCTTTAGAAAAACGTTGTAACCACATGAGAGATTTGTGGATCTGAATTAATTAGTATTTATCTTAATTTCAAAGAAAGTTTATATATAAGTAAAAGTGTCTTCTCCATTCCAAAGGAGAGGACTCTTGGAGCAAATGTCCATATTATGATGGAATAGAATAAAGCCTTTTGATATTTCTCTTCATATAGATTGTCATTATTTAGTTATATAAATAACATGCTTTGATTTAGTTTATGATGTTATCGAGTTTTCTACCTTGTTCTTTGGAGAATTGAGCTCACTCCAAATAGATCACAGTGGTCTTTTACTTCATTTTATATGTCTTTATTTAATTCTACTATTTGGTTTCATGAACAATCTTCTCCTTTTGCAGATTAGTTTTATTTTAAGCAATGATTCATGGAAACAAGATGTGACTAATTCATACATGATCGAACTTTCAAGTACATGATCATTGCCATGGATGATTAAGTTTACTTTTGATTGATGAAGTGTGTTGTATTTCATTTCCATAGTTAGTTTCATTGAATTATATTATGAAATATACAAAATGGAGTATTGTTGTAGAAGGTTCAAATCTCAAAGATTGAATACTTAACTACAACTTGATTTACAACACTCATGGATATAGTAAGGTATAATTCAATGATGAATTTATCTTTCATTCCATTTATTTCATGCAATTGATTTCATAATTAGGATAAGCATTAAGCATTCTAGATAGATCATACTACAAATAATCTAATTCTGCACATATTGGTTTTTCATTTCACAAGTTTACAAACTCCAGGATTGATAATTAAATGTAACAAGATTTAGACATATAGATCGACTGACATGTATTCAGTGCTTGGGCTCTCATACACTCAAGGGAAAATTAGAAGGTTCACTCAAAACAATAATTTTAGGAATCATTTTGGATTTAAGACACGTGAATAAAACACCCTTAGACCCCTCCTCTCTTATGGAAATTTAGCCCCCATGACTCTATCCATGTCCATCTTCAATCAGAAATACATTTATTTTATTATTTTCGATATAAAAATTTTACATATTACATAGTGGTCTTGTGGCCATACATCATATTTACTTTACATATCACTAATATGGGAATTAAAAATGGGAATGTTACACTTCGCTACCAAATCCTAGTATAGCTGAGAAGTAACTTTGGTGAGCCTCTCCTCTTGCCAATTATCTAGCTAAGTGAATTTCTCCCCAAATTGCAAGAGCTTCATCTACTTCTGTATAATTCATCCCTCATGGTGGTGAAGGAGTCTTGTCATTTGGTGAGTCATTTGTCCAGCTCATCCGCTTTCTACCTCCAATATTGAATTTCTTCTTATATCTTCATGTTGAAGTGTCTCAACTCTTCCAGCTTATACCTATTCAAGGATTTTCCCATGGTAGCTACTTCAAGGTCTCTAATGAAATTGCTCTAATACCAAGTGATATGTAATTGAGGGACTAAGATTCCACACAATTCACTAATATGGATTCTTAATGAGGAACAAATTGTTTCTTTGCTTAGATTTAAATTCATTTTATCGCTTGAAAGTTCCTACACAATGCTTTGTTCTAAATACCAAGTACCATACTCAAATTTAAACCCAACAATTGCTAATCACTCATTTTGTGCATTCATTTCCTTTATCTCGGTCCTTGAATGGATGCATGGCTCATTGATCTTGCCATTTACATCACCACAACCATTGTTAAGCCCTAATATTGGCTCATTACCCCCTAATTGGGGCATATTATATTAGTAATGTTATTTTATTTATGTCGGCTTTAGGCCATTAGTTGTAATTATACCTCCTAGTCTCC
>JZKD02S1610475.1:415731-443629 GCA_000966675.3 Picea glauca
AGAAGAGGACTTGATAGTACAAGAAATAATGGATGACAAAGGAGAGAGAAGGGAGGAGAGAGTCTTCACTCAAGAGAGGTAAGGGTTAAGGGGAACTCGCTAGTGGAGTCACCAAAATGTAGCATAGGAGTAGCAATGAGAAACCAATATCTATTGCAAACACCAATAAAAAATAGGAAGGAGATAGTGGAATCACCACTCCCTTTTAGAGAAAATTTGAGAAACTCTAGGAGAGAGGAAGAGAGGAAGAATAAAAAAGAAGGAAGGCCTCTATACTAATTATGGTTTTAATGTTAATTAGTTACCTATTGCTGTAGGTTGATTATCTACTTGAAATAGGGATTCCAAAAAGTAATTAACAACAAATTAATAAATGAAATCAAACTAACCTATGGTTAATTCCCAAATATCCTTTGTGTAAACCAATTAAACTAAGTGTTGGAAATGAAATAGAAGAGGAAAGGAAAGAACTCACCCAAATGAAAATTAATGTAGTTATTTAAGTTTATTGGATTGAAGATGAGAGTGGCAAGCCTATAAGCGAGTGTTATGCCTCCTTAATGATCATCCATGCATATCTCTATCTCCTTGCAAAAATGGCTTACAATGATATCCAACAAAAAGTGATATAAACACTATATATATCGCATCTAATGATATAACAATATGTATTGAATGAAAACACAAGTGCCCTTAGAAGGGTTTGATATCTCCCTTGCCTTAGTCATGGTGGAACCTCCCTTAATGTTGTAGGGTTGAATCATCTAGGGTATGAGAGGAGTAATCCTTTGAAGATGCCATGGGATGAAATAATCAAAAAAAGGATTGCATATACAACGGATTTATAGAGATCTATTTGAAAGCTGATAATATTGTTTAAAGAATGACAACACATTCTAGAATAGTGAATTATATACCATTGAAATTGATCAATCCACTAAAATGAGGACTTCAGAGCCACCAAAAAGTGTAATCTAGGCGATCTTCAAGCGTAGAAGACTGCATATTCTTCCTTAAACTTACTAGTTGATCCATATGCTAATTGTAGAAAATTTATCAATGTACTCCATAGATTGCATTGGTGTGCCCATTGAAACCTTCAACAACAATATTATAAATCAACCATAAAGATATCTTTGAACAGATGGACCCAAAGTCTCTTGGGTGACCAAATTATCGTCTAGTCAAGAGCCTATTTAGAGTCCATGGTATCATTTTGTTCCGAGTTGAATATGTTAACTACAAAAACATTCACAATGTAGTCTCTACAAGTTGGATTGGTGTGCCCTTTGAAACCTTCAACTATAAAGCAATCATGAAGGAATATTTGAATAGATGGACCCACATTCTCATCCTTGAACTCACAGGTGACTAAATTACTAGATGCTAGGTCAAGAGCCTATTTATAAAGAGAGTTCATTGTAGCATTTTGTTCCTTGTCAACATGAGAAAAATATATTAGATTGAACCTGGATTTCAACACCTTGGCTTGATCATATATAGGAATAAGTTTATATTTTGAATCAATGAGATACCCTTCATGAAATCCACCCCAAAATTTGAGCCCCCAAAATTTTGGAAATAATACATGTTCAATTCCAAAAAAAGTCTTAGTAGCAACATTAAAGAGTGAAATTCAACCCAGTTATTTAATCCAGTACCTAAGTCTACTTTGAAACTCACATAATGAGAGTCAAATAAGAAAACAATCTACCCTGCACTACAAACCCCTAGGGTTCCTTGGTAATCCCCATCAAAAATTCACCATGCTTTCCTGTTATCAATAACTAGGTATGAATAATCCTAAGATATTTTAATTTACTAGGTTTCCATTACCAATATGGACATACATGATTTGATGGATGACCTAAAATGTGGATATTTGGGTATATTAAAAAATCATTGAGTTTATGGTCAACCAAATAGCCTAAGACATGAAAAATGTAAATGCTTTATGGCCCTTGAGGTATTTATTCTCCATCCATCTTTTTGTGCACTCCTCTAGAGAGGCACCTTGCCAATAATTCTTGCCATTTGTGAGAGATAAGACCTTTATCCATGCTTCCTCAATAAAATGGCATTTAACTAGTAAGGGGACAATAGTCTCCTCTCTACTTTTACATAAGATACATCTCCCAAGTCCTTGCATTATTATTCTTTGAATATATTTCCATCTAAGGATCCTATTACATAGATATAGCCACATAAATAAATTAGTCTTTAAGGTTGTGCTCAAATTAAAAATGGATATCCACCACCAAACACGTTGGCCATTGTCTTCCTCTACACACATAGATTTATAACCAAGTTTAATGGTGTACGTCCCAAACTATTGTTCTTTAACCAAATCAGTAAATCCCCCTCTTCTCTAATCCCAATTAATCTCAACTCCAAACTTTGATCATAGGTATCCTACTTAATGGCATCTCCCCGGGAATAGTAGTCTAACGTCACTCTTCCATCATTGATTCCATAGTGAAGTTGTGGTATTATATATTGCATCAGCCAAGGAAAAAATGCCTTAAGCATGAAGTTGAGTTATAACAAGGTCTATTAAGATATGTTGGCTTACACTACCAACCCAAGTATATTCCCCTACTCACACCTTAGTCCCATTACCAACCTTCCATGCTAACCAATTACCTATTATATGGAAGGATTGAACCAAGCCTTCCACATCATTGAAGAGCTATTAACAAATTTAGTTGGCAACCTAATCCATTCCTCAAAGGATAAAGGGTCTTGATACTTATAATAAATGACTTGATGCCATGGTGTTGCACTATTAATAAACCTCCAAAGGGTTTTATTCGCAGGGGCCTTCCCAAAAAGAGAGTATTTTTTAGCCCTTGCCCCCAACCTCTTTAGGCTTTGCAATGTATTTCCACTGAATTATTGTAATTCCCTCTTTCTCCATTTTCCCAATCCAAAGAATTCAAACCAATTATTTCTTATCTTTTCAATAATTCCAACTGAAATGTATGACATGAAATGTCCATACATGGGGATTTATTCAAGAGCGTACTTCATTAATCATAGCCTTAAACCTAAACACAACCATCTAAAACACCAACTAGAGATTCATTTTTCAGTTTTCTCATACAACCAAGACTCAGAAACCGTAATCATTTAGTTTCAAATAAAAGCAAGATATTTGAGACCTTTGTTTAACATCATGGTTTGGAAATTTAGGGACAAGAGAAGCATTATTTCTTGAGTCTCAAAGATAACATTAAAAGACATTGACAATGTATGGACATTAATATCCATACCATTGTCTTTAAAAGTAAAGGTCCAATATCTCTTTAAAATGTATATCCTTCATAGGATAGGATTCCCCAAACAACAAAACATCATCCATAAAATGAAAATGAGCCAATTGCATAAATCTACATATCGTAATCCCTTTTATGGGTCCAGATCTCTATCTTCTAACATTACTCTATTGAGACCTTCTAACACAATTAAAAACAATAAAGGAGACACATGACACCCCTATCTCAACCCTATAGTGGGAGAAAAGAATTTTGAGGTGGATCCATTAATTAAAATTGAGAATGACATAGAGGAAAGGCATCACACTATCAAGTTTACCATTGGAAAGCACACACCAATATGCAAAAATATAATATTGAGATATAACGACCTTATGTTTTCATAGGCCTATTGGCCTTAATAGTTTGTAAACCTTCTTGGGAAACTCCCACGGCATCATGGATATATCATTTATGCAAAAATCCAAATTTCTCACTAGATATAAATGCGAAGAAATCAATCTTCGGTCTTGTGGTAATTATCTTAGAAATGATGCTATAAATTTTGTTGCATGGGGATATTGTCTTGAACTCATCAAAGGAGGTAGGGCCATACTTTTTATAGATTAAAGAAGTGAATGCGGAATTCAATGCCCCCAACACCTTTCTAAATTTATTGATTCCTCAACTACCTAAAGAAGGTATTCTTGAATAAATCATAAAAACTTAAACAAAAATCCATTAACCATCCATAAGGGCCCAAGCTCTTTCCCGTGTTAAAGGAATCTAGCATAGATTTTATATATTTTTTTGGATATTTAAACCATGAGATCTTCATTGGCCACATCATCCACAAACTGAGGAAAATAAGATGTGAGCTTGATCATTTATGAATTGTTCACTCAAGGGGGGATCTTGATATAAGGCCTTAAAATGCTAAACTCTCATATGTGATATGTCAAGGAAACACCCAACTTTTCTTCCATCCTCTTTGGACATTTCCTAAATGGTATTGATATTTTTCTGATGCTTTTCATAGGCTTGTAAAACTTTAGTGTTTGCATCTTTGTCTCCCAACCATAGAGCCTTGTTCTTCATCCTCCACACTTTTTCCTCCCAATCAAGTAATTTTTTCTTCCCAACTTCAAGTTCCTTAAGTCTTGTGAGGTCATCCCTAGAAAAAAATATCATTTGATTCAAATAAAAAAGGGCATATATTTCTTATTCAATATCCAACATCTCTTTTTGGGCCATCTTAGATTTCTATTTTACATGTTCCCCATTGACCTTTTTTACCTTCTTTAAATTTGTAGCACAATGATACATGGTTGACTCCCCTAAGTCCCTACTGAAATGATCCTAGGATTATTTGACTAAGTTGACACAATATTCTTCTTCCATCCATTAATAGTTAAATTTGAAGGTCTAGGAGGTTTTTCCTAATCCTTCTCAATTTGCAAGAGGACATGAAGATGGTCAGAAACCCCTCCAAAAGATACCCAAAATCTAATTTTGTAAGATTGAGACATAAATTGTTCAGAGACAAGGGATCAATCTAATCTCTTGGAGATTCCATCCTCTCTTGCCACAAATTTCCTCCATGTATGATAAAGGTTAATGGGACCTATATCGTAAATCCTAGTGGCTTCAATCTTATGAAAAAACAAATCAGCTAAGGAATACATCTTTGCGACAGAACCCTAGATTTCAACTTGTTTTGTAGTGAAATTTAGGTCTCCACCAATGATTAAATTCCCTTAAATAAAAAATGATTCCTAAAACTATCTTATATTGTCATAAGGTCCATAAAAATTGACTAAGGAGAAAGTGATCCTTGACTCCAAAGAAATCAACTATGTCCAGAGCCCCACATCAACAGGAGAAAAATTAAAGAGTTTAACAGAGTTATTCCATCCTGAAAGTACTTGACCTGATCAACTAACATAATAAATGGCTTTAGGTTAGCTCTAGCCCTTAAGGAAATATGATAGGGTACCCATTGCCTTAACACCATCACAATGGTTTTAGGGCTAGTTTATTTGAGGTACCACTAAGACCCCAAACATTGAAGGATGAAATAATCATTTAGAGATATTGTTTGGGGATTGGCATTGACCAATGGCCCCTTTAATAGTTTTCTACTTCCATAATAAACTTCCCCTCTCTTCCTTCTACTGGGAAATGGATAGAAGGGATTTTTTTACTTGGACCATTAGAATTGGGGCTTAAATTTATACCCAAGCCTCCTTCAATATTGTCATCAAGTTGAGTAGTAAAAAATTTATGGGACCTTAATTGGTATCTCCACTAGGGTCTAACTTAAGAATTTCCCTAGAAGATGATGAAGAGGCATTGTCCCCAAAACCCAACCCCCTCCTATGGATTCCTTAGAGAAGGAAAAACACCCCCTAAAGTTCTATCAATGCCTATGATATAACCCAAGGGGAGATATATATGGGGTTAAATGTATATGATAAGACTCCAGGGGGGGGATATTATTTGGTGTTAAATGTATATGTAATAGTGGTCAGCCTAATGAAGGGTCCACGTGTGTAATGAGTGAATAAGTATATAGAGAGAGTTCATGTAGTCATTATTAAGGGGAATATGGGATTTGGATGTATGAATGTATTGGGGTATCTAGAGGAGCTACTCCTATTGTTAAGAAGTTATTATGTAACTCATCTCTCTTATCTATCTTTGAGTTGTGATCCATGATATTATTTGGTGTACATTGTGTGTAATCTAGTTTATTATTCTATCTTACATATGTGCTATATAACATTAGGTATAAGAGCATACAATCCTTAAGTTCAACTCCTTCAAACGAGTCATCTTGGAATTTTCGCTATAATTTGTTTTGGGAAGTTTCAGAAAATGAAATTTTTGGGAGCCTAAGATGACATATCAAAGTACATGTGGTAAAAATTTCAGATTCTAGTTCACTATACTTTTCAAGTTGCATGTTGTGGAAGTTAGGGTTTTTTACTAGTTGTAAAACTAGTCTCAAACAAGTGTTTTGGGTAAAATAGTCATATCTAATTCTAGAAAGATCCAAAATGAGTGCCACTAGTTGTATTGAGTATCGTATTAACCATAGTAATTTAAATCAAAATTTCATAAGTATATTTGAAAATTTGGACAAGTGGCAATCCATACAAGTTCACTCTCCTAGAAGGAACAAAAATAACAAGTTTTGGGAAAGTTACCATAACTTTCTTTTTGGTACATTCAAATTGGGTCAAACTTGTGGCATTGCAGAGAAGACATATTAGACTACAATAGGCTGAAATTTAGACTTATAGGTCCAAAATTTCAAATTTACTTCAGGTGGAAGGTTGGCCAACAAGATAGTCTCCAAATCAAGGTTTTTAAAGTTATGTTAACTTGAAATTAACATAAATTTTGATTGTGATGTTCGATTGAGGTGATTTGAAAGATGTTAGAAAGAGGAAACATGGGAGAATATGTTGGAAAAGGGTATAATAACTTATTGGTATCATCATTGTTAATATATTAGGGCTATAAACTAAGGTTAGATCCCAACTTAGAACTAATGGCATACCTAAATTCATTGGAAATGAAGATGAAAGTGATTCTATGAAATGTTTCAAGTTGGTACAAGAAACACATTCCATTAATAAAGTATTGATGAAGCAGGTTAAGATATTAAGACAAGAAAAGGAAGATTCAATTGAAGAATACAAAAATAAAGATGAAGAAATCAAGAAGAAGGGTGATGAGTTGTCAAAGATATGATACCCTAATGAAGCACTCATTGAGAAGGTTAACAAATTAAAATAGTAAAACATTAGCAAAGGAAAGTGGGAAAGGGTGAGCAAGGGGAAGAATTGAAAAGAAAAGATGAATAAATCAAAAGGTTGTATAAGCATAATCAATAACTTATTTATGATGTGAATAATGTGAAAAAGGGGCCTACAAGAAGCAAAATCAAAGATCATTAGTGGAGAAATGAATACAGTTATTGAAGAAACCTTAGATACTGATGATATCAAAGAAGAAATGTTAGCAATAATTGAAGTGTTATAGCAAGATTTTCCTCACCCTATGCAATCTTGCACAAAAGACCTTTTTCCATTTCCCTATGTAGACTTTTCATCCCTTTTTTCAAATCCCAGAGCTAAAAATACATTTTTTCCACATATACGCACCTTGCCTACTATACAGCATGCGTATACACAGGTTGCACCACTACAACCCGCGTACATCAGGATTTGTGCCCAAAAATGAAAAATGGTGTCAAGTTTCCATGTCACGACAGGAGATGAATGATCCTTGGCCTTCCATATACTGGAAACGTTCTGAATCAGCCCTTCAGTTCCACTTAAAGGCTATAAATGGGCCAATTCCGAGCTATGGAAAAGAGGAGAAAGAATTCAACTTTAAGAGCAAAGTTACTCTAGAGAAATTATTCACTTCACATTGACTTTACATCCCTTTATCCTTTAAGTATAAACATAGTGTTCATCCCCCAAGCTCTTCCCTTATTGAGTGAGCTTGTCTTTGGTGTAGGATTGAAGTGGTAGAGGCCCAGCTCTTCTATGAGCTTTCCTTTGGTGGAGGATTGAAGTGGTGGAGGCCCAGCTGGAAGGAACTTAGTTTGTCGGTTCCAAACCGTGCCAACACGGAAGTCTGTAACCTTTTCACTTATGTTGATCATATATTAATAGAAATACTCGTTTCCCGTCCAATTGATATCTTGCAAATATTTGAATTATTATTCCATGGTCATATTTTTTATGTATATTAATGGATTATGCTATTTAATGTGATAACATAATACATTATCACCATATGCTTGCTTTTCTTGGTTGTTGAGGACTAGTTGCAAGTATATTGCTTTGGGTCAAGTGCTCAACGGTGGACTTCATCGAACGTCTGGACGAGGTAGGCCTTTTATCTTGTCTTGCTAGCATATTTGTTTATATAGCATACTTGAGAATAGAGTTGATTTCTGCAGTCATTTATGTCTGTTGTGGTTTTCCCCTAGCCATAGAGAGATTTTCCTCGTAATAGAATTGGCAACCATACTAGGGATTGAATCTTCTTTCTTGGGGTTTGGAGTGTTTTTATCCTTAGATTGCTCTTGTTCCTATTGTGTTTCTTGTCGTAACATTGCTTGACAACCTCTATTCACTCTGGGTCTGAGTCTTTCAGCCTTCTCCTTTGTCTAGTTGTGTTTTTGAAACATATACGTGGGTTTTTGCTTGACAATCACGTATATACGTGTGATATCCTTCTGAAAGCTGCGTACATACGCGTTGTTTCCTTGAATAGTCGTGTACATCAACCTTTTTTGCTTGTTTGTTGGGTTTGGTGGTTGTTGGGTAGGTTTTGATGATTGTTGAGTCTTCTTGGGTCTCTGTAGTGACTGTTAAGTGTTTGTGGGATGACAGGAAACCTATCTTTGGTTGAATTTTTGGGCGGAGTCTTTCTCATCATATTTTCATTTTAAATTGTCCTTATACATTGGGTTGGGTGTTTTTCTCCTTGGTATCCTACTTGAGTTGTCTCTTTTATACATAGTAGAGTCTTTATATATCAATTTGTTGTTCAGTCCATCCATTTTCATTTTTATTATATTGAAAATACAAAAATATTAGGCATTTTGCATTGATTGGTATTTTGATCTTTTGAGTCTTTGTCATTTAGCTTAGTGCATGTAAAGAAAGATTGCATTTTTATTCAGAATTGCATAGTTGAAATTGAAAATTGCATTGTTTTAAGAAGCATATCATTCATTGAAAATTGAAGTTAGGACTTTGCATTAATTTCATATTTACTTTACTTGCTAAGTCATAACATCATGAGTTTCACTACCATACCTTTTTGAGTAAGCATGACCATTAAAATTAACGTTGTAATTTAAAATTGATTAGTAACGATTTTATTTTCTAGAGTGCACAAACTAGCTTAGGATTTAGTGCCTTGGAATAGGATTTTGTGAGTAAACTTCTCCAAGGATATTAAATCAACATATGTATCTAACTAAGGGAGTGGAGAAATCCATTATATAGTCGGTAATATCATGAAGCTCTGCTTACACCGGAGTTAATCACCAGGTCATGTGAGGTTGGTTGAAGGGATATCCCCCCAATACCTTCTTAGCATCAGAGATATTTCTGGGGATCTATTCGTAGCTAGGGATCTTTTTAATGCCCTTACCTCCATGAGAGGTGTTACTTTCAAGGTTTCAGGCTTTGCTACCCTGCCCATATGGTGGACCTGACTTACGATTGCTCGCATGTGCATCGGTTATACATTGGTTGCTTAGTTGCTTGACTTAGGTGCCACATAGGTTACTTGCAGGGGTTATTCTGCAGGTACCCTGGGTCAGACAACACACAGCCTTTATGGAGGATTACCTCTTCGAGGGGATCTGACCGACTGGTTGTTAAGCCCACGAGGGCTCTTATAACCGATTTTTTTACCTCTGATCTTTTGTAGGGAGTCTCAGGCCCCTCTTGGGCAAGACATACCTTCTTTAGGGAGGGAGGCCCCTTTCAGCCACTTTACCCCGTTTTTGTGCATATTGGTCGTTTGATTATTTTTGGTGTGCTCTTTGAACACTAGTTCACCTTAGGATTTTATACTGAGTTTTCATTATCATGGATAGTGGAGTTCCTTTGGCTCCCTCATTTACCGCTACCTCCCCCATGTTGTTCACTCATTTCATGGGGACGAATCCATCCACTTTTCATAATGGTACGCAGAATTATGACATTCATTACATTCCTTGGGTCTCTAACCATTTTCTTGTTGATATGCCCTCACCCTTTCCATCCTCTCCTTGGCCCACTTATATGAATCCTAGCATTGGATTCAGGGGCACCATGACCCCACTGCCTACATATTCATTTGATATGAGTCATGTCCCTCAACCAACTCTCGCGATGGGAGGTTGGAACCTCCCCTCTTATGGATCCAGTCCTAGCTATGTTCTTTCAGGAGCCAATACTCAAATGGGTGCTTATTCTACTTATTAAACCCCATCTGTGTATCCTTCGTCTGCCATGTCAAACACTTTTCCCATGGCAGTTCCACATATATCTTCGGGTATTTCATACGGGGAGAATCATTTTTACGGTTCGAGCTACCCTCTTCACGAAACCCCTTCACATGGGGGAAACATATATCCTGACTTGAATAATCCTTATCATCCCTCTGTCTCTTCACAGACTTCAGTAATGATGCCCATACAAACCTCTTTGGATCAGTTAGGAGGAGGATACAACCTTTCCGGACAAGGACGGGGGTAAACTAGGACCCTTCCTGGCATGCAATGTTTCAAATCCAATCTTTCCCTGGACCTTGGTATCAAATGTCACAACCCACCGCAAGTCCAGTCACTGCTAGTTATATTGGAGCTCCATAACCAACCTTTTTCAGTCATGTTGGAGATGGGTCGACGACCTCTGCAAGTCATGTTGAAGACTCGCAACCAGTCGTTGCTATTCATGTTGGGGGAATCACTCTAGTCGCCACGAGTCATATCAATGTCACATCTCCAACCTCTGTACATCATGTGGGAGATGACTCTATAGCCTTTGCCAGTCACGTTGAGAGCATGTCACCAACTGTTGTGAATGACGTTGGGGGCATTGAGAAGCCTAGACGTCTCAGACGTAAGCCTAAATTCATTTACAGGACTTGTGAAGGAGATCACCTTACTTGTTTGTGTCCAGCTACTACTGGGATACCAGAAGCGTGGTTCTCACCTGGGGGCCCTTTGGGTTCTGAGGCATTTATGGTTTCCCCACACCCTGTTTCTCCTTTGATTGACACGGAAGTCATGTCGCTTCAATCCTCTCCTTACCATACCCCCGATGTCAAGGGTCATGTGTCCCCTATCCCTGTTATCACACATCCTCTTCAACCTAGAATTGAAGAAGTGGTCGTACTAGTGCAATCTCTGATCAAACCAACTCTCCTTTTGGAGGGTGATGCATCCTTCAACCATGTCATCACCATTCTTGATAACTCTCCTTCTGAACAAGAGAGAGATTTACTCTCCTCAAGTACTCTCCCTTCAAGTCCTGGAGAAGTTCCCTTCAATTGGGATGGTCTTGTGGGGTATCTAATGCCCCCGCCTATGTCCTTTCCAGTAAGAGAAATTATCTGATATATCATGGAGATGATAACCTCTACTAGCACTTTATCATCCTCAACTTGGATATATTTGGGTTTTCCCAAGATTATGTCAGCTATTCGTAAGATACTGACATTCCACAGAAGTCCAACACGGGAGCCTTAGTCTCCCCCGTGACTTGTCGCCTAGAAAATCCCAAGCGAGTCTGATTTAAGCTCTTTTCTGACTCGTCTATAAAGAGAAAATATTGTCGAGTGAATTTGTCCCTTTCACACTCAATAAATTGGACTAGAAAGGTTGTGAGTCTTATTTAAGCTCTTTTTCGACTCGTTTTCAAAAAGTGAAAATATTGTCGAGTGAACTTGTCTCTTTCACACTCGTAAATTGGATTTGAAAGGACGTCTATTTGGTACAATTTTATCCCTTTTTCACACCAAGTACACTAATATCATGAAAAAGGACATTTTTTGGCATTAAGTTGTGATTGCATCTCATGCCCTTGCTTGCAATATTGAGCCTATAGCAAGTCTCACTGTGTTATAAACTATTTGCCTCAATCCTCAACCAAGCAGAGCCTTGTTTATATCCTTCGCAATTTGACACCCTATACCGAGGAGGGAACATTACCACGAGTGTCCATATTCCGCATGCATCTCCCTGCATTGAGCATAGGTATTTTCCACTTTTGGAACTAGTTTTGCTTACTTGTGACACCCGTTTCCTCCTATGTATAATAGAATTCATTTGACTATGAAAAACCAAAAAAAGACGGGTGGGAAGGGAGTATTATATTTTATTGGCAGAAGTCTTGTCACCTTTGAACAGAGCACAAAGTTATTGAGTCCATTTTTCATCATAATTTTGGGTTTAGCATGGCCTTAGGAACCTGAGCTCGTTACAAAGAGTTTTATCCACCGACTGATTACTCTTTCAGTCCCTATGGAGAACTTGATTGATGACTCCTACATCTCATGGTTTCATCATTAACTCTATGATGTCAGAGTCTTCCATATGTCTCATGCTCTTGTTCAAAGGAAGTCTATCAACCTGTGTCGGCCATTTCTCAGAACTCTTGACTTTGCATGTCGTCCATACCCTCATCTTGTCTCAAAATCACATGATGTTGTTGTCCTATCATGCACCCTGGTCCTAGTTTCATCATTGGTAGGTAACCTTGAACCCAGCAGTCGACATTTCATCATTGGTCGTTGACTAGGTGGTTTCCCTTGTGTTTGATAGCAAGACATCTATTCACACATTGGGATTTGTGCAGTGTCTTGGATTCCATTAGCATTATTGGTGGTTTCCTCTCCTTTGTCGGTAGTTTTCATCATTTGTTGTTATTCAGAGGGCCTTTTTCATGTATCGCTTTCACTTGGCACACGCGAAAGACACACAGGGTCATTGGTTCGTGAACATGTTCTTCGTCTGATTTCCTCCAAATCATGAAGCTCCTACTTTATACCTCATGATGAATGATGAGAGATGCCTTAATGCTTTCCTTTCAGTGGGTCTCCTTCCATTGAATTCAGCTCATCTATTCTGGAAACGAGACCTAGAGTCCTATGAGTACCTTGAGGCTTGTATTCATTAGTGGCAGGTTCTCTCGCCATTGATAGTTGGGACTACATCAATGTCTCCTAATTGATGGATTATTCAAGTGTTCAACCCCGACTCCTTTATTCACACTTGTAAGAATGTACTCGGTGCCTTGATACCTACTTTCATCATTGTTAGGTTGTCTCGTGTTTGTTAACGGTATACCTCAATGACTGGTAATCAAACAATGTCTCATTGTGTTCAACCTCAACTCCTTCATTCACATGATGTAGACTTGCACCTTTGGCAGATTGTGTAGAAGACTTGAAGACATCAATATGTGGCCGCAGCTTTCCTGAGTTGTTTCTTCCTTTTCATTGGACCAGCACCTATATAAATTCAGTGATCATGGGAGATCAGATTGTACTCCATGGTATACAGATATCTTCAGATTGATTTTGAGACTGATTCTACTGGGCCTTGTTCATGACTATGACAACCTTTGGCATGTAGCCGCACTTGTATTTGCCTATTCATGGTCACAGACAATTGTTTGGCATATTTTCACATGAATCTGCATTGTAATTCAAATTGGCAGCCATGTATGCAAAGTCAGTACATAATGTAATGAGCAACTAGTTCTTCCAGTTGGTTCCCCATCACTCCACTTCTGGGTTTTTTATAATGTATTCAGGCCATCACAGATACTCCTCTAACCTTACACATTAGGGGGCATCTGTTATAGCAAGATTTGCCTCACCCTATGCAATCTTGCACAGAAGGCCTTTTTCCATTTCCCTATGCAAACTTTTCATCCCTTTTTACAAATCCCGGAGCTAAAAATACATTTTTTCCACATATATGCACCTTGCCTACTATACAACATGTGTATACATAGGTTGCACCACTACATCCCGTGTACATTGGGATTTGTGCCCAAAAATTAAAAATGGTGTTGGGTTTCCATGTCACGATAGGAGATCAATGATCCTTGGCCTTCCATAGGAAACATTTTGACTCGGCCCTTCAGTTTCACTCGAAGGCTATAATTGGGCCAATTCTGAGCTATGGAAAAGAGGAGAAAGAATTCAACTTTGAGAGCAAAGTTTGTCCTTTAAGTATGAACACAGTGTTCATCCCCCAAGCTCTTCCCTTATTGATTGAGAACTTCATTGTCTCTCTTCTATGAGTTTGCCTTTGGTGGAGTATTGAAGTGGTGGAGGCCCAACTAGAAGGAAATTAGTTTCTCGGTTCCGAACCGTGTCAACACGGAAATCTGTAACCTTTTCACTTCTGTTGATCATATATTAATAGAAATACTCATTTCTCGTCCAATTTATACCTTGCAAATATTTGAATTATTATTCCATGGGTGTATTTGTAATGTATATTAATGGATTATGTTATTGAATGTGCTAACATAATATATTATCACCATATGCTTGCTTTGCTTGGTTGTTGAGGACTAGTTGTAGGTATATTTATTTGGGTCAAGTGCTCAACGATGGACTTCATCGAACCTCTGGACAAGGTAGGTATTTTATCTTGTCTTGCTAGCATATTTTTTTATATAGCATACTTGAGAATAGAGTTGATTTCTGCAGTCATTTCTATCTGTTGTGGTTTTCCCCTAGCCATAGAGAGATTTTCCTCGTAACATGAAGAAGGAAGAAATAAAATTGATTGAAAATATCACTACTTCAAAAAGAGAAGGAAGACAAGATTCAAGATGGTCACCAAAAAATAATTGAAGTTGAGCTCCAACTTTGATAAAAATACAGAGCAAGAATGATAAACCAAGAAAATCAAGAAGACGGAAACATGGTGGAAAAGGCACAAAGCCAATTAATTTATATGTACATCAATGTTACATTTACAATACATTTTAATATAATGACCTCACAACCATATCATAACTAATTGGTTGTTAAGATCTATTTAGGACTTATGATTATTTCTAACAAACCCCCCTTTAATCTTAAGTTCATACAAATATATCAGCTCAACAACAAGGACTAGCGAAAAATCTCATAAGTCTTCAACCTATAACTCATGGTCTGAAATCTCATGAGTGTCGATGAAGATATGCCTAAAAAATGCCAAAAGTGGATGTCGAAACCAAGTCTAGAAAACTCATTGTGTAACAAATGAGCTAGACAACTTGTAGGTGTTCACTGAAATGAACTCAAAACCAATGAGAGCAAACACTGATGAGAAGTGAATTGGCTATATGTCCAACACATCCCAAATCTTAAAAATGCCTAACAGTCCTGAATGTGCCAAGAACAAATGCAGAAGAAACAATTGACCTTTGCTAGATTCAAAGATCGTCCCTTTAAAGTCCAAAGACTATCAAGTGAACAAATAATTTCACAAACTTCTCTCAGAAATCGACACACTAAACAATTGTCAAGAATCCATCTAATATAAGTTGAAAGGAATCTGAACCCTGTATTCATAAAATCTTTTGTCCATAAAAAACTTGTGGTTAATAAACTAAGTGAATCACTGGTACTATCGCAAATCTGAACTATCGATCAAAATGTCGAACTGTTAACAAGGTGTTGAACCATCAAACCACCATCAAAGTCAATAGGTGACTGAAATCCATCAAATTAAAAAATGTGGCAAGTCATCCATCCATCCAATATCCATCAAAAATCATGAATCCATCATAAATGCCAAGTACTAAACTATCTCAGCAAAAATCCTCTGAAGGTCAAACTAACCAATACAAATCCAAAACATCAAATCCAACATCAAGTATAAAATATAATCATCCTGAATAAATGCATTTGCAATCCTGAATCCATCATCAATCTACAAAATCAATCCCATAAATGATTGATGTCAAAACCATCGATTATGTATCTTGTATCCTGAATCCATTATCATCCTAAAACAAATTGTCCTAAATGAACTACAAACCATCAAGGTAGACTTCGAAACTTGAAGTCTGACATATCATCACCAAGTTCCCCCTTGTCAACTGAAAGATGAGAAGTGTGTACCATTAGATATAACCGCCTTGAAAGTGAAAAGGGGTAAACATACTTCTTTTTAACTGATTCGAAAGACTCGATCTTCAACTCAAAAGACAAAATCGAGCAAGGCCCGATCTTTCCCTCAAATCATCAAATACAAAACACTTAGAACCATTTGTTGAGGAAAAGTTATGAAGAATCTCACTCCAACATTTTTGAATCTTACGTGTCTAGGGTAAGATAGTTTGGATTATCACCTAGGGTTTATAGCCTTAGACAAAATTATCAATTGATTCTCAAGTAATAAGTACAAGGAACCAATGTTGTCCTTTTTTATAATCAAACTGTGCAAAAGAAGAAAATAAAAATATATATGTACTGTGTTTTGAGGATTAAAGAACAAATGAAATACAAATCTAAAAGTAATATCAGAGAATGCACATGTGAGATCAAAATCATCAAGGAAATTTTATTGATTTCATTTCAAGTTACAATCATAACCTTCTTTTCAAACCCCTGCGAGGGTAAGGACCAAGATCAGATTTAGAGATCTTTAATGGGAACCATACAAAAAGATTCTAACAACAAGGTAAGACTGAGACTAGAAATCTGGATCAGTTTAGCCATGAAACTATCATTTACTGACTCTGCAAATTACTCTCTATCAGTAATGAAAACTAATCCATAAACCAATCAGAATACACAAACTACCAAGATCAAATGATCAACATTTCTAGAATAAGTTGTTGAATTATGTATCTCAATCCTTGAATCCTACTATCTTCAACAAGACGCTTTATCATAAATTTATTTCCTTGTTCTCTCTCTCTTTGTCCCTTCTTCTGATCAGCTTTTTATCTTTCTCAAAATAAGTTGTGGTAGTTTTAAACTACCTTTAGTTAAGCCAAAAATGACTTAATATTAGTTAGGGACAAATATTAAATAATCATAATAATAGATAAATGTTAATTAATAATAACTAATAGGTGGGACCCCTAATTCATTTAAATCGTTTTAAGTTTTTATTTCCTCACTCCATAATTTAAATAGTCACTCCATAATTTACTTAAATAATAAATCATGCCACCTCATAAATATACACATAAGCAATCACTTTGAACAGCCCCTTGTGTCTCCCAAAATTATCCATATATATATCAAATAAATAAAATGTATTTCCCACTACAAAGAGAAAATATTAACTCGCTATCCAAAAATGAAGACATAGTATCATGTTGTCCAAAAATGGGAACATAGTGCCATATTGCCTATAGGAGATCAAAATATAAATAAAATTTCCACCATATAAATTATCAAAAACCACATTTATTGTGGGAAGCAGTCATCTTTTTCTCACTGCTTACTGCCTTTTCTATTTTTTTTGTTGAGTTGTCCTTCTCAGAGTGTGGTTGATTTTATGCTTGAGGGTGAAATTCATTGAAGGCTCGGGAGTGTTCATCAGCTTGGTGAGCATGGGAAGTGACTAACTGAGAGGAATCATCAAATGACTTAAAATGAGTGACCATTTTTTTGTCTTTGTTGGACTTAAGCTCAGGGATGGTTATTTTCAGTCTCTTGCTTGCATGTGAAGATTGGACAGGGGATGCAATGTGGGAAATTTGTTAGGTTTGTTGGTTGACTAGAGGCGGAGGTGGCAATGGAAATGAAACTATGAGCCAGCCATCATGATGGACTACGGGAGGATGAAAAATATACTGCCAGCCATCATTGATAGGAACTTTTGGCTGGAGGGACACATGACCTGGAACATGAACATTAGAAAAACTTGGGGAAGGTTGAAAAGGAGGCATTTATGGTCGAGGATGTGGTTGGAACACTCCTTGTCCCACTAAGTTAAAGAAACCATCTTGAAATAGCGTATTCAACTCTTGAGGATCATCATCAAAATGTATGAAGAATCTAGGTCTCTTGTTACCTCTCTACCAAAAACTCTTTCTGCCTCTGCCTATATCTCTATCATGGCTTCCTCTACTGAAGAAACTCATTATCTAAAAAAAAACATAGATCAGTATATTAAACAAGAAAGACTAATCAACCATCAAATTACTTTTCCTAAAGATAAATTTAAAACATTAGCTCTTATCTGTTCACACAGAAGCATGCATGCAATCAATCCATTACTCTGCATGTATTAATCATAATTTATTTGGTGAATTCAGTCCACAACTATCATTGTTTAGAACAGGGAAACTCAATGACATATGGGATATGATTGAATTTGTAATGAATTAAAAGTGGTATTCATGAGAGGGAAGAAATGGTTATTGTTCTAAAACAAAACCAATTCATAAGCACAAGCTTGACCTTAATAATATCATCATCTTCATTTTACTGAATATTTCATCCAATAGTGTTCACTCTTCTTATATGAAATCTTCCCTTTGTCAAACTTTCCAAATGTTAAGGAACCTTCGCACAATCATATCTTTTTTAAAATATAGAGTAAGGGGATAAAAGAATGATTTTTGGGGAAAATAAGGGGCCTTATAATTTGTGTAAAGTGAAATCATGGACGGGAAATGAAAATGATGAATGCTCTTTCTACAGACAAATTTTTTTTTCTAATCAATTATCAACCAATGAGAATAGTTCAATACCTCAAATAAAACTTTGAAGTTATTTTCCTTTTGATTCTTAGAGTTTAATCAAAATAAATTAACAAATGTTACAGAGAATTCTACCCAAAAAAAATCTTGTAAGAAAAGCCATATATAAACCTTTTAAATATATCAATTCAAACTCTATTTTTTCAAATATACTTTACCCATAGAATACATCATCACAACAGAGTGAATTCTATCCAATGTCAATCAAATAGAGCACATGGAGGGTTTGATCAATTTCCCCTATATCAAATTTGTTTGAACCAATTTTCATCTTTGTATTGCTACATATACCATGCCATTCAAATATTTTTAATTTTCCAAATTGTAATCAATATTCTAGAATCATAATCCAATCAATATGAGCCCAAGAATATCATGTTGGGGACTACACACATGCTTGTAATATCATCACCCAATTTTCATACCAATTTCCAACTCATTTATGTGCGAAGAATGAAATTATTTGCAGAACTGAATATCAATAAGCAAGCCCAAATGAAGCTGGCAAGAAGGTTTCAAATCCATGCTTTTGAGCATAAAGAAAAAATTTCCCAAACTGTTCCTGAACTAGTGAACAAGAGAAATTCGAGATACAAGGGTGGATGCAATCCCTATGTTTTGTGTTCTTTTTAAAATACCATAACCATAACTCAACCCATACCAAGATAACAAGCAGATGAAAACCCATCTAAGCGAGAAATGAGTCAAATCAAAACAAGCTTGAAATTTATCCATATGTCCAACACAAGTATGGTCGATAGATTTTTTAAGTGACAGTCAAGCCAGATCGTCTTTATAATAGAATGTGCCCTAACCCTTGTTCAAAATTTCTTTTGGAATAAACATAGAAGCCGTCGAAATGCAAGCCCTGGAGTTTTCTTTTATTTTTTTTTAAGACCATACCCAATATAAAAAACCACATAGGGTGATACTAGGTTACAAACCATGAAATAATGCACTTCATAGACGAGACTCCATTTAAAATTTATTTGTAATATTTCTTTAAAAAAAAAACATATGTGTTTATATGTTTTCCATGCAAAACCCAGGTCATAGATAACACTGATGTCCAAAAACCAAAAGATAATTTGATTTTTCATCCATTCACAGTCGTTCACCAACTTATAAATGTCCAAACACAACACAGAGTCATGCTTAAAACACACATACAACATGCAAACAAAATAGAGCCAACATCGAAAATTATCAGAGCAGAGTAAAACATTTGATGTTAGAAGAGTACAAAGTTCTCATACTTGTCAAAGTTGCTTAAATAACCACAAGAGTGACATCCAAGGATCCTTATCCAACCACCAGCACAAGCTTAAAACTCAAAACCCTCGACTAACAGTAGCAGAGTATTTCCAAGCAAGTGAGAATGTGAAAAGGTGGCATACCTCAAGAGGGAAAACCAACGTGAGTGCAATAACTCTCATTTACTTATCGTCGCCTCCACCAATGGATGGTTGGAACCCAAAAACTTACCAATTCTTCCACGATAACCATCAAGTAATCAAACTTTACATGGTGGAACACATTCAACACTAGCTCAGACTCGAAATTCAAACTCGGTACTATAGTATCCATGCATTCAAAGTTGTCGAGCTTGCAATAATAACATATCTCGACAACCAATATCTATACCATATTCACAAGGTATGACAATATATCACCTCTTATTTACCAACAATACCAATCGTACAATCAAACATTATGTCATAAGTCGATTTTATCCATACAACAACCTTGTATGATATTGAACCTTTATATGATGACCAATGTTTCTATATGACAAATTTGCATTAAAAAAACTTAACCATCCTTTTTGACATTTCATAAACCTATAACAACAAGTTCAGAGTACTATAATTGTGATTAATTTAACACTTATGTGATGTATTTTCGTCCTCTTTTCTTTTGATATGCGACGATTTTCTTGGCGTAATGAAGTATAGGGGAAATTGCAAACTTTCATCAAGAATTTATTCATGCATAGAATACAAAAAGGTAATCATAATTCCAGTCAATTGTTTTGTGAGATGCAAATTTTAAAGGAGCAAAATCAACATAATATGTTTCTCTTTAAGGGGTCCCACCCATTAGTTATATAGTATAATAGTTAAACTATATATAGTATGTGCATTGCAATCCTTTGCAGGCATAATTCAATTGCTCTTTTTTGTGTTAACAACTAACGACTCCATAGGGAAATATTCTTAACTTTTGTTTTGATGAAATCAACAAGGGTGGATAGTGAAAAGTGATAGAAATGGACCAATTTTCTTAAGTACGAAAAGTTATACAAAAGGGGGGAATAAAAATGGAATTTAAATGATACATGTAATGGGACTTCGTGGAGCAACTCATGGAAAGTGAGATATATGAGGGGGTTTGATCATGTTTGTATAACGAGCGTAGAGACACTAGAATTTACTTAGATAGATAGTTTTTATTGAAGATTTGTCTTTGTTGCAAAATATTACAAACATCTAATATGCTCTTATTCAAAAACAATATGGAGGGTAGAAAGGGAAAGGATAAAAGGGAGAGAGTCATGACCGTCAAGTTTCTAGTAAAGCACGTAATTGAAGGTACATGATATTATTTCACCAAGCATTTAAAAGAACAAAGAATCATAGTATCTTTGTTGTGTATTTAGTTTCAAAATTCACCGACAATATTTGCAAACAATGATCTATCTAGTGACTTGATTGATCCAGTTGACTCTGTCTCAACAAAATGGTTTCAAACCAGAAAAAGCAAACCAAGACAATAAATAAAACCACAAATTGTACTCAAAAGAAAATAAAACAAGTATGTATAAAAAAGAAAAGTATTTATAAGGCACTGAATCTCAATCAATTTGGTTCGACATAGTGCTTAAGACGTTAACCATTTGTACTGTAAGAAAATAATCGCTCATCCATATCCTTTAATAAATATTAATTGGTACCAAGGACAAAGGAGATGAATGGACCTAGCCATAATTTCTGAAACTTGGAATATCTTCCTCTCTCAGCATGAGTTGAATCCTAAAGTAACACTTTCTCATCAATCTTAAAATCATCAGATTTAATCTTTTCATTGAAATATTTCTTAATTGTATGTTGTCTTCTCTTTAAATTATCTAGAGCATGACTTCTTTGTTCTTCTAAAGTGAGTAAGGAATTCATTCTCTGAGATACATCTGTTGAATTCAGTTATTCATATTGTAATGTCAAACGTAAAGAGGTAATTTCTAGTTCAATTAGCATAATATCGTATTGACCGTACAACAGTTTAAATGGGGTATGGCATGTACTAGACTTTGTAGTGGTACAATCTGCCCAAAATGCATAAGTGAGAAGTTTGTGCCACTGATAGGGCTTATCCTCTATAATCATTTTCAATATCTTGACCAGATTCTTGTTAGTTGACTCAGCTTGCCCATTTCTTTGAGGGTAATAGGCAGAGGAAGTGAAGTGTTTGACACCAAACTTACTAAGAAACTGAGTAAGCTTTGCATAGATGAAAGTTGGTCTGTTATCTGAAATGATTTCGAGGGGAAGACCAACCCGAGAAAATATATTAGATTCGAAGAAAGAGATAACTTGTTCATCTTGAGCATGTCACCCACTTTGTGAAGTAATATATAGTTGTTAATATATAAACATGGCCTGCAGAAGATGATGGGTTAATAGGACCAATGAAATCTAAACCTCATTTAGAAAAGGGAAAAACAAGAAGGACAAGACGTAAGGGCATGGCAGAGAAATTTTCTCTACCGATGAACTTTTGGCATTTATCATAGGCCCTTGTAAATTCATAGGAATCTCTAAAAATGGATGGCCAGTAATAACCAATCATGAGGATTTTAAAGGGAGTGGATTTGGCAGAAAAAATACCACCAATATAAACAATAGATTTCGTTGATCTGTGGATCTCATTTAATATTTTTTGGGTTGTGTTATCATCTATGCATCGTAGAAACAACCCATCAACAGACCTTCTAAACAAAGAGTCTCTTAAAATGAGGTACTTAGAATCTTCAAGATGAAGCCTCCTTCATTGATGTGGGTTCAAGTGGTCTGGACACCTTTGAAATTGCAAGTAATGAATGAGATCTTTATACCAGGGATGTTCAAAAAGATTAAGATTTTGGTTTTCAATAGAACAATGTTGATAGTGGATTATCTTCATCTTCAGAAAATTCACTCGGTTTGGGATGCTGATCTAAGTGAAGGGATAAGTCATGTCCCTTGATCATTTCAGATATCATGATCGTCAAATCATGCTCTTGGATTTTTGCAAGCCAATGTGCAAGCTTACCTAAAAGATGTGCTTGTGAAAGTAAAAACTTGATAGCATGCAAAGGGACTTTTACCTACGTGTTCTTGTCTAGAATAAAATGGTAAAACTTTTCTATAGCTTTAACAAGAGTGAAAGCATGTTTTTTGATGTAAGAATATTTGATTTCATCATTCGATAAGCTTTGGCTCATGTAAGATACAGGTTTTTCCTTATTTTGATCATCGTTTTTCATAAGAATTGCATAAATTCCTTCTTTTGTAGTGTTCGTATATATAATGAAGTATTTTTCAAAGTCTAGTTTCACCAAAACTGGTGCGGAACTGGTTTCTTTCTTGATCTTTATGAAATCCTTTTCGACATTATCTGTCCAAGAGAAAGGATTATCATGTTTTAGCATACTATGGATTGGTTTAACTATGACAATGAAATCAAGAACAAATCTCTGGACAAAATTTATAGTGCCCATAAAAGTTTGAATTTCTTTCTTAGATGTAGGGATAGGGAGATTTAGGATTGCGACAACCCTCTCAAGATCTATTCTTATTCCTAAATTTGAAACAATATGACTGAGAAGTTTACCTTGGGTGACACTGAAAATAAACTTTGAAGGATTCAAAGAAGTGCCAAACTTTCTACATTGCAAGAAGACTTTTCGAAGATGATCAAAATGATCTGATCGGGTTTTGGAATAAACTGTTAAATCATCAAGATAAACCTGAATTATATTACCGATAATATTATCGAAATCTGATTGCATAGCTCTCTGAAAAGTGGCACATGCATTACACAAGCCAAATGGCATTCGTTCATAGGAAAAGGTGCCCCGGCAAATTGTAAATGTGGTTTTATATTTATCAATCCTCTTGACTTTAATTTGATTATAACCAGAGAAACCGTCAAGTAAGGACATAGTTTTTTATCCCACAACTTGTTGTAAGATAATTTCCATGTTAGGAAGTGGAAAGTTGTCTCTTACACTTGCTCTATTTAAAGCACAAAAATCAACACAAAGCCTGATTTGAGTTGTTTTTTTCCAGACGGTAAGAAGATTTGATACCCATTCATAATACTTAACCGGAAAGATTATATGATAATTTAGGAGTTTTTCCACTTCTTTTCTAATTGTAGCTTCAAGTGTCGGATTTTGTTTTTTCCTAATTGGCTTTGCCCTTTCTTTAATCGGAATGGCATTTTTTATAATATTAGGATCAAAACCATGAATATCCTTATAAGACCATGCAAAAACATCACTAAATTCTTGGAACAAGTCCATGAACTTCTTCTTTTATTCATCAAAACATCGAGCACCTATTTTAATAATCTTTGGGGATTCAAGGGTTCCAATGTTCACGGGGATGGTATCCCCAACTTTTCTTTTAGACTCATCTTCCTTATTATTTTCTGTATTTCTTACATCACTCATCGAGAATGAACTCTCAATAGGAGTTAATCCTTTAGGAAGTTTTTGTTTTCAAGGGAAATGATCTATTTAGGCTTGTAAGGTTCATTCTGTAAAAAGGCACAGATTCCTTCATCATCTGGAAAAAATTGCCAAGATTCTACGTTATCAGGAAGATGAGGTTGGTAAAGAGACATAAATGTACAATCTAGTCTCTGAGGTAATACTTGCCTTGTAGGTGAGGCTGCAAAAATAGTTAACCTGTCAGCCATAGAATTAAGTTCTCTTTTAATATGAGTGATGTTGAAAGACAGTAGATTTGAGATTAATGCCCAAATAGCTTGGGTGTATATTTTAAGTAACTTGTTGTTGGGATTATAGATTTTCCTAACTAAATTCACAACAATCTCTGAATCACCAAAAAAAGTAAGATGACCACAACCAAAATTATAATCATTTTCAATGCCTAACAGTAAGGCTTCAAACTCAGCAACATTATTCCTACAGGGAAATTCTAATCTATAGGAAAAATTGTGAATTTTTCCTACATGAGAGTATAATATAATACATGCCATGTTACCTTCATTTGAACATGCAACATCAAAGTGCATGTGCCACATACCATCATCATAATCAATTGGTTCAAGAAATGTTTCATCTTCATCAGCAAAGATCGAATATACACCCATGTCTTCCTCAACGTAATTTACATTAGGTTGAGGAACGATTTCAATGTAAGGTGAAATCATTTCTTCCCTTAGGACAATAATATTCTTTTCGTTCTTAGGGAAGGATAAATGTGAACCATCTAGCAATAGGTAACCATCGGTTAAGGCCTACCAATCTCTACCCAAAATGATTGAATAGTCACTAATAGGCATATCAATGACTTGTATATTAAGGGTGGTTCTTATTTCAGGGTCAGCACAGAGGACTAGAGTTACATCTTTGATCTCACCTATGGTAGACTGTTATCGATTATTATAGGAAAACATACTCCTCGTGTTTTGATTGGTACAAGAGAGGCCTAGCTCTTCCATAATAATTTTGGACATAACGCTCGGGTCAGATCCACCATCTAGCAGGAAACAATGAGATATCTTATTCATAGTTTTTATAGAAATATAGAAAGGGGGGTTTTTTACAGGGTTTCTAAAATTATTTACATCTATTCTATTTACATTTGACTCATATCCATCAGAATTTTCAATCAAATTAGCTACTATGGAAGTTTTACCTTCCATGAAATTTTTCAGATGTTGTTGTTGTTCCGAGACGGTGACCATGTCCAAGAGAGAGGTATATGCCTTGATACTAGCTAACTGATTGAGGATATTATATTTTGATGGAGGGGGAAAATGTGGCACTCCTTGACTGTTTGAAGACCCGTCCACCTGGGAGTTTGTATTTTGGGATGATGAGTTGGGAGTAAAATTGGTTCTAGAAGAATCAACTTTATTTGTATTAGTGTAAGTTTTATTTCTAGTGTTTATCACTGTGAAATCATCCTGTGGAGCCCAATCCAAGAAAACAAAATTTGCATCTAGTTTTTTACCAAATATTCGGTCTCTAGCATTTATATTTACCTCACAATTCGTTTCATCGTAATTTTCTTCGCAAAAATTGCACCAAGCACGAGACATTATAGCCTTTGGTTGGAAAGTACTATCATTTGGGTTCTTGAAGGTTGCATGGGAAGAAGACTCAGCGGGAATGGAAATTCCTTTTCTCTCATAAGAAATCATTTGGTTATTCATGTCTTGCATACGCTGCAAGATGACAAACATATCGGTTTGTTTTACATAATCTCCTTTGGGGAGACCAGTTCTTTCTAGTTGCTCTTCATACTCAAGACAAGTCTAAAGTGAATATATGAGATTGTCTATATCCTTTTCTTCTAATATTAGACGATAGGAAGAGGGTAAAGTATTGTAATAGTGCATGAATGCAGGTTGGTTCTGGGGACGAATCAGTTTAGGAATTTGATTGTACAACTTGGTGAAACAAAGATTGAATGATTTGATAGTCTCATCGTTATTATAGGTAATATTATTGTATTCCATTAATTGATCAGCTAGGATTTTGGGTTGCATGTACGTTGATTTAAACCAGTAGACCAATTCTTCCCATGTGAAAATGATTTTAGGCGGTAAGTCAAAAAAATCTGCGGCATCCTTCCCTTTTAGAGAGTTGAAAAATAAGCACATACATGTATCATTGTCATTCACCCCTATGTTATGGAAAGCATTAGAAAAGGATACTAAGTGTTCATTACTAGTAATAGTGTCATTTCCCGAAAACTTGGGCAAATAATCCTTAAACTTCGAAAGGGGGTGAGATGTTGGTGTAAGATTCAAAGGGGAAAATACATGCCACGGGGTGGTGGTAGAATCTTCCCCAAATTGAAAAACACCATAATTTTTAATCACTTTATCCAGATTATTTGTGGATTGGACTGGATGAGTATAAATGCTACCAATTACAAATGATGTTGAAGGTTGTGAAGAGGAGGAACCTCTAGTACCACTGCCGCTACGAGAAGATGTCATTTTAAAAGTGAATGGGTTTACCGTTACAGTATAACTAGCATAATTAGATAAGGTTCGATGAAGATTGTTTTGTTGGATTTGTATGGCAGCCTTTCTCCTCCCTATTTCAGATATAGGATAAAATTCAGGGGATAAACCTCTTGTTCTTCGAGAAGAACGAGAGCTAGAGGACATGTGCAAATGACCTAATGAGGAGGTTTATTTCTGGGTATCCTTTGTCGGACCTCCCATTGTTCACGTACTTTGATATCTATAGAAATGACTTCCCAATAATTATGTAACTCAACATGAATCCTAACAATTTCTAAAATGGTATTAAATAAGGTCAAGGAAATGCTAGTTTTATCATCAAGACCATCACCAATATTGGGATGTCTAGTAACAAGTACATTCATGGAAACAGTCAATTAAAGTCAAAATAAGAACCGAAAATAAAGAAACTAATTACATAAATAAAGATACAACAACCAGAGAGATATCGAAAAAATATCCCCAGTATGGTTGCCAAATAAATGTTGAGGAAAAGGTATGAAGAAATTCACTCCAACTTTTTTGAATCTTACTTGGATAGGGTAAGATAGTTGGGATTATCACCTAGGGTTTATAGCCTTAGAAAAAATTATCAATTGATTCGCAAGTAATAAGTAAAAGGAACCAATGCTATCTTTTTTTATAATCAAATTGTGCAAAAAAAGAAAATAAAAATATATATGTACTTTGTTTTGAGGATTAAAGAATAAATGAAACACAAATCTGAAAGTAATATCAGAGAATGCACATGTGAGATCAAAATCAGCAAGGCAATTTTATTTATTTCTTTCCAAGTTACAATCATAACCTTCTTTTCAAACCCCTACAAGGGTAAGGACCAAGATTAGATTTAGAGATCTTCGATGGGCACCATACAAAAATATTCTAACAACAAGAGAAGACTAAGACTAGAAATATGGATCATCTTAGCCACGAAAGTATCATTTACTAACTCTGCAAAATACTCTCTATTAGTAATGAAAACTACTTCATAAACTGCCAAGATCAAATGATAAACCTTTCTAGAATAAGTTGTTGAATTATGTATCTCAATCCTTGAATCTTGTTGTCTTCAATAAGACCCTTTTTCATAAATTTATTTCCTCTCTCTCTCTC
>JZKD02S1610475.1:472232-483915 GCA_000966675.3 Picea glauca
ATGCTAGACAAGCTAGGTGGATGGCCCTCCTTAGCGAGTTTGATTTCGAAATCAAACACATTAAAGGAAAGGAAAATAGGGTGGTCGATGCCCTTAGCAGAAGTATGAAAACAATGGTGAGCACCTGCGAAAGAGATGTCAAGGAAAGAATCAGAAATGCACAAGAAATAGATCCCTTCGTCCAGACTGTGACCATGTACCTATAGAAAGATTCCGCCAGAGTAAAATATGAAGGCTACCAGATGACCGAAGGAGGTCTGCTCACTTACAGAAGAAGATTTTATATTCCAGATTGTGACGACTTGAAGAGGTTCATACTGGATGAACTACATAAAAGACCCTATTCTGGTCATCTAGGATACCAGAAGATGATCAACGCCAACAGGAAACGATTATATTGGCCTGGAATGAAGAAAGACATAGCCAAGTACTTGGCCAAATGCATAGAGTGCCAACAGGTTAAAGCAGAACACTGACACCCAGCAGGATTATTGCAACCTTTACCAATCCCAGAATGGAAATGGGAAACCATCTCCATGGATTTCATCACTGGATTACCAACCTCAACCAAACAAAACGACACCATTATGGTACGGATAAATTGAGCAAGTCTGCTCATTTCATCCCTATAAAATCAACCTGCAAAGCAATCGATATCGCCCAGGTGTTCATGAAGGAGATATTCAGACTGCATGGTATGCCAAAAGAGATCGTGTCTGACAGAGACACGAAATTTACTTCCAACTTTTGGAAATCACTGATGGCTGGTTTAGAGACCAAGTTACTATTTAGCACCACCTATCACCCTCAAACCGACAGACAAATAGAAAGAGTGAACCAAATACTTGAAGACATGCTAAGGATGCATGTAATGCATCAACCCAAGAAGTGGGAAGACTACCTGCCATTGGTAGAATTCACCTACAACAACAGCTACCAAGCATCCTTAAATATGAGTCCCTTAGAAGTCCTCTATGGTAGACCGTGTAATACTCCAGTTAGCTGGAGTAATCCCATAAATAGGATTTCTTTTGGACCCGACATGTTGAAATAAATGGAATAGCAGGTGACTCAGATAAAACAAAACCTGAAGGTCGCACAGAACTGACAGAAAAGTTATGCCGACCAAAAGAGAACTCCAAGAGAGTTCAAAGCAGGGGACCATGTATATCTCAGAGTTAGGCCTAGGAAGAGTTCCCTGGAAATGGGAGCTTGTTCCAAGTTGGCACCTCGGTATTGTAGACCCTTTGAGGTTCTAGATAGAGTGGGACCTGTAGCCTATAGGCTAGCACTTCCTCCCACAGTAAAAGCACATAATGTTTTCCATGTTTCATTATTGAAGAAATATGTACATGATGCTAACCATATAATTGACTGGTCTATGATCCAGGTGGAAACGGAGGAAGAATTTCTACCAGAACCCCAATGCATACTGGACAGAAAGGAAACCCCGCTCCGGAACCGAACCATTGCACAGGTCAAGGTGCAGTGGAAACATTTTGGCCCAGATGAGGCTACATGGGAAATGGAGGATGCCATGAAACAGGCATATCCAATTTTGTTTACTTCTGTACATGAATTTCATGTTAATAGATAACAACATCAAGGACGATGTTCCTTTAATGGGGAGGAAATTGTAACACCCTATTTCCCCCAGTTTGTAAAAATAACTAGACTGACCAAGAATTGTGGCAAACTTAGAAATGTGAATGTGTGATGTGAATGGACCTTATGAAAAAGGTCGATGAATGTGAATAATATTATGAATATATATATTGCAGGACTGCTGAGAGGGGATATGCTGAAAAAGAGACTAGGATGGCTGGAGAAAGGCGGTGGAAGGCACCTAGAATGGTGGCATTAACTTCCACCGAAAACAATACCGTATTTGGACTTCACTGGCCCGGAGAACCAAGAGCAGCTCGTTGGCCCTGAATTAAATGTCTCGCGCGCTAGTAGGTAGATGGCTCCTTAGGAATTAATGAGGGATGGGGGGTGAACCGCCCATCCGTAGAGCCGTCAGGCCTGACCAGTGCGAGGGAAATCGCACCACATGCAACCTCGCAAGAGGATAAGGCGTGAGGGAGAAGCGATTGGGGCAAACGCGAGGGGAGGAAGAGAACTCTGGAGATATGCAGAGTGAGTGATAGCAGAGAAGGGGGAGAGTAACCCTCACTCTCAGCCACTGGAAAATGGAGGCACAGTCTCGCAGCATCGTGGTCTTAGCTCGGGGGTGGCTAGTGGTAAATCCTATCACAATCGTTGAGCCTACGATTGGGTGGAAACGAGCACCCCTCTCAGCAGTTGCACTTACTTCTAGTGTTATTTCTAATAAGTGTTTTACATCTTGCATCTTGAAATTCATATGCTGACATATATGCTCATAAACTGTGAAATTGTGAATGATTACAGTATAAGACTGTATGTGCAGTGTTTTGATAAGAAATGGTAGATGTATGCTTGTAATAGAAAAACCATGCATGGCTTATGTTGATAGATAAATTTATTTATGCGTAATTTGAACCAAGTTAGACTTCCAGTCCGTTCTCGGGAAATTGTTTCCCCTTATCTGTCTCTAGGAATGCCCCGGAATAGATCTCTCCATAGAGATACCCTTCTTGGAAAAGTTTACCAAGAACCTGGAAAAAGGACTTGAATGCGCAAGTCTTAGCAACCTTGTATGAGGAAGAATGATCCTCTTGAAATCTCGAAGTAGCAGTGTAGGGATAAGTATCGATCGATGGATGAGATCCCGTCAGAGGATATGCGGTCATTCATGACCGTTAGATTGGAGGAAGAAACAAGGGCATTACATGCCTTACCCCTTTTCTTTTATCTTCGTGAGTAGCGAGGAAATCAGGACTGTAGATTCCCAAGGTTCGTGAGAGTATCTAGACCGTTGGTTTTTCCACATCCAGGAAGTAGTGGGAGAGTGCACAACGTGGGACCGATCTGAACCATCAGATCTTAGTTAGAAAACCTGACAGTCGTTGGATCTGTCAAGAGATGTATGAGGGTTAAACCCTTGTAAGTAGGGCAGAATTCATGAGTGGCGAAGTCGCGAGAGAATCGCAGCCGTCCATCTAAGGAGGACAGGTGGCAGAGATCTAGGGATCTCATGAACTCAGAGGTTCACAAGGTGAGAGCCCAAGAGTTGGGTGCTCCAAGTCGCGAGTGGCGAAGTCGCGAGAGAATCGTAGCCGTCCATCTAAGGAGGACAGGTGGCAGAGATCTAGGGATCTCGCGAAATCGGAGGTTCGCAAGGTGAGAGCCCAAGAGTTGGGTGCTCCAAGTCGCGAGTGGCGAAGTTGCGAGAGAATCGTAGCCATCCATCTGAGAAGGACAGGTGGCAGAGATCTAGGGATCTCGCGAACTCGGAGGTTCGCAAGGTGAGAGCCCAAGAGTTGGGTGTTCCAAGTCGCGAGTGGCGAAGTCGCGAGAGAATCACAGTCGTCCATCTGAGGAGGAAAGGTGGCATAGATATAGGGATCTTGCGAGCTTGGAGGTTCGCAAGGTGAGAGACCAAGAGTTGGGTGCTCCAAGTCGTGAGTGGCGAAGTCGCGAGAGAATCGCAGCCGTCCATCTGAGGAGGACAGGTGGCAGAGATCTAGGGATCTCGTGAACTCGGAGGTTCGCAAGGTGAGACCCCAAGAGTTGGATGCTCCAAGTCATGGGTGGCGAAGTCACGAGAGAATTGCAGTCGTCCATATGAGGAGGACAGGTGGCAGAGATCTAGGGATCTCACGAACTCGGAGGTTCACAAGGTGAGAGCCCAAGAGTTGGGTGCTCCAAGTCACGAAGTTGCGAAATCACGAGGAGCAGAGATAATCATCGAATCCAGGTCATGGGAGGACCATTGGATCAGGAACCCCATCGCATTTCACGCATTTGAGGGTTGAGAGAGGTCACTTTCGACTGTAGAAGTCATGAAGTGCCGAGAGTCGAGGCACAAGTGTGGACACGTGGCAGAACCAAAAGGTGGGGCCCACGTGGTTGACAGGCAGACACGCGTCGCCTGGAGAAGGGAGTCAACGCTCCGTTGATTTCTCGTGTCTCGGGGATTCATGGAGTAAGAGCATGGGAGCTCAACGCTACAACTCGCGAAGTGGCGAGTTGTGAGAAATGCGAGAGGAAGGTCAACCTTCACTGACTTTCAAGTCTCGGAGGATCGCACAAGGAAGGAACAAGAGTTCAGCCTTTGAACTCATGAAGTCGTGAAGTTGCGAAAGGAGCTAGTGTTTAGCCTAGACATTGGTCACGCGCAGAGGGCGCTGACAGAAGGGAGCCATACCCATTTCATGATCTCGGGTATCATGGATTTGGGAAGGAAGAGTCAAGAGTTTCGACTCACGAACTCGCGAGATTGCGAGTTGCGGTAAGCGCCTTCGGGAATAGGCCTTAGTCATAGCACTGTGGTCGCTCGGAGAGGGTGGAGATCGCGCCTAGTGTTGTTCGCATAAGGGAGCTTCCGAAAGGACCTGTGGATCGACTAGAAGGAGATTCCAGCTGGGAATCAAAAAGAGCCACTTTGGCTTATAAAAGAAACTGAACGATCCTTAAGACCGGGAGGTCGCGTAGAGACTCTGTCGAGGCAGAGGTGGCGTCTACAGCCTTTGCTAAGCCCCGTAGGATTTTGGGGATTTTGTCCCTTGAGAAAAGGAAAAAAATTTACAATTCCATAGTGGGTGTGTGACAAATGGAGACTTCAAGCATCACTTGAAACAGGATTCTTCACATAGTCTTCAGCCTATTCTTTCATCAATTCATTTCTTAATCTTACTTAACCTTTTCCATTAGAAACCCATCCTTATATAGGAGAAGGATAAGTGGTTAAAAGGATGAGGATAATCCCACCAAATCAGATAAGTCAGTAGGATCGCAACCATACGGACGCCACCTCACATTCTAGAAGATTCTCCTTCTAGAATCTTCATGAACTTCTTCCTTTTCTCAGTTTTAGAGAGTCGTCGCACCCTGCCTATATAGCAGCCTGTGGAAATCCCGCGAGCCAGACATAGAGCAGTTTGCGGAAATTAGGGATTTTCGCACTGTGTAACATTGTCAGCCTGCGGAAGCCTTCTAAAAACAAGCCTTGTAGAGGGAGGAATCATTCACGTTTCTCAGGTAAAATATTGTTCTGAGAGCCTGAACACATGCCTGTAGAGTCATCATCGGAGTGACCAAAATAATGTGTAACATAATTCCCCCCAAAGTATGAGGTTGGAACTTCTGATAGTCGAAGTAATTTTTAAAAATGTGTGTGTGTGTCGGAAACAAGGAACGCACCAATTGGGAACCTGCAAACAATCAAGCAGCTGCATAATATAATACCATTTCTGAGATAAGAATTCCCATGCTCAGACTACAAATGATTTAAATCATAAATGTAAGTCATGGCCACCAATTATACACTGTGGATCCACGTCAAAAAGATTCTACATAGCCACTATAAATACAATGTGGATCTATGTACTAGAAAGCTCATATGCGGACATAGCCACAATACATACAAAGTGGATATATGTGTCAATACAAATCATAAAAACTCCATCGCAACCTGGACCAAGAATGATGAGATCTAGGGTCTTCAATCCCTTTATACATAAGTACGAAACTAGCCATGCAATTACAAGTGTTGAAGTCGAACATGGTAGAAACCACTTGATTACCAGTCATTGATGAAAACCATTAACAAGTGCAAGGGAAATCACCATTTATGTCAATGATTCCCAAGGTACCCTAGTACAATCCAACAAATGTGAATAAATGAGCTGAAGTCGAACACTCGATGGAATCTCTCGATTAGGGATCAATGATGTGAATCCACTGTCAAAAGTGAAGAAACATGCCATTGAGGCATGCAGGCTCTAAGGTACTAAATGATTTCTAAGTCTTGTTCCTAGATAATGAGTTGAAGTCGACAGGAAAAGACCTGTCACAGGAAAGCCTTAATGTATCCCCCATCAATGACACGAAAACAAGTAACAGATTTAGGGTAGATCAAAGTATGAAAGTGATTTGAAACTGACACATGGAAGGCCGACATGGTAGGAATTGACAACGGCAGATGGCCGACTCGATAGAGGAATTGTTTAGACTCCTCTTGAACATATGAATGAAACGACAATGGTTTTGGTAGCATTGACTCAAGGATGATCGAAGATATGAACTTGTTGAAAGTCAAACGAGAGACAAATGGATTTCCCCAACCCGGATATATAATGATAAAGGGGGTTTCATGCTCAAGAGCGACTCTTATTGCCACTAATACAAATACAGAGACACATTCCTTTCCCAAATTTTCCCCCACCATTCCTGGCGAGTACCTCGTTATTTTTACGCAAGCTTGAGGAGGATAACATATGCTTGTTAATGTAAGCTCATCCTTCGGATGAGTCCCTCGGAGTATGTTTAACGAACCCTAAGAAGGTGTGGTTCGGTCCTGTATGGGTCTTTCAATGTTTGTTTAACGAGTCCAAAGATAGAAAACTCAGGGGTTTTTCATATTTTGAGAGTCTGAAAAACACTTAAAGAGAACTCTCCCAGTTCCTTTTTCATAAAATAGTTCCATAGGACCAAAAAAGTGACAAACTATCGCCCATCAAATGTTTTCTTCAAATACTTTTACGAGCGTGAAAAGAACAAGTCGCTCAGCGATCTTTTCGTTTTTACGGAGCGTGAAAAGAGCTTAAAGGATACTCCATGAGTTTCATTTTTTCATGTTACCATGATGAGTACGAAAATACGACAAAAGTATACTCGGTTGCGCTCTCATTGATTTTCGAGCATGAGAATGAACAAAGACTAATCTCAAGGTTTTTCTAAAAAACCCTAAAAATTATATGTATACATGACGAAAATAAAACAAATCACGAAAAACATCCATACTTCATTGATCAGGACACTAGTCTTGCCATCTGCAAGAACCAAAACACTCATGAGACCATTAGACTTGCAGGTTTTTGAAAAAATGCATTTAAATAATATAAAATATTGTTTTTTTTTTACGATAACGTTTAGCGGTTTTATATTAAAGGTGGCATAGCCACTAATCAGTTACAAACTGGCAGGGCTTCACTGAGATACTGCCTACTTTAAGCTGAGATACATTGCTGAAATTTCTAGGATGACATAACCCCCCCAAACTCATTCATAAACCTAAGACCAAACTTATTTAAAGCCTTGGCTTCTATACAAAATGCCAATATGCTTGAAAAACCAGAGGACCCTATAGATCAGGGTGTTACAGATCAAGAAGCTAACTACTTTTTGGAACCTTCCCCCCATTCAATGTTTAGCTTGGATAGTTTGCCTTCAAGCTCACCTATTCTATCCTCAAATTTCTCCTGGGGGTTTTTCAGCTCTTGGTGAAGCTTGTCTAGTTCCTTAGAGAAACCGATTTTGACTGTGGTGAGATCCTGCTCCAATTGTTCCAATCGTCTGCCTGCTTCTGTGTCAAGGTTCTCTAGGAAGTCAAGTTGGAACTGGAGTGACTGCTTTAGTTTCTCCAGCGTGTCATCTAGCTGCTTCAGGCGCTCTTCTACTGATAGATTCCGACTGGAACTCATGGCCATCTTTCCTCCTCTTGCTCTTGTTCTTCTAAAAAATCTTCTTCTGCTCTTACCGTGCCTGAGAATGGTCTGCTCCTGGGCTGAAGGCACGAGCGAATTTATGCTAATTCTTCCTCCTGTAATCATTCTTCCATCGATGCAAACCCTAAGAGGTATGGGGGCGATCTTGCAACCTGCTTTTTGCATGTGAGTCAGTCTCCTGGTCCCCCTTTGCCTGATTCGCTCAGTCGCGCGTACCATCACTAGATTCTAGCGCTGTCTTTTCCTGTCCCCTCCTTGCAACTTGCCCGAGTTTCTTGCTGAGCGTGAGCTCGAATCATGGGAGATCCACCGTGGAGTGTTGATCATTGACAACCATTCGTCCTTGTGCCAATGTCGCTCCCCTGTTTTCCTCTTCGTCTGCATCTTGATTCAGCTCTCTTAAAACATGAAACACTTGGAACGAGTCGAATCCCCTTAGGAGCAAACGAATTCTGGCCAACAAGTTATTAAGTTTTGCACTTTGAGTTTCTTTAGAGAGGGCTATAGCTTGGATTAAAAGACGAGAGTCCCCGATGATAACCAAGTTCCGGATACCATTGCTTTGAGAATGGCACAGACATTGCCAGAGTGCCATTGCTTCTGCATGGTTGTTGGTAGCAGTACCCAGACCAAACGCATAACGCACCATGACTTCTGCATTTGGCTTCACTATTATACCTCCTCCTCCTGCTTGTTTTGGATTGCCTTTGGAGGCTCTGTCAAAAGAAAGAATGTAGCATTCCATTTCCCTTTTCCAATTGTCGAATTCACCCTTTTCCTTCCTGATTTCCCAGTGTTCTTGGATTGTGGCGATGTCTTCACTCCCAATTTGCTTTTGAATTTGGAATTGGGCACTCCATAGCTCTTCTTGCTCTTCCATCTCCCTACTGTGAGTAGGTTGTCGATGGGTGCTAGCCCATTCACCAAAAAGAGACCTGATCCTTGCGCTTACTATGGGAGCCCTCCTTTCCTTTTCTCGAAAAATTTTGTTGTTTCTCTCCAACCAAAGCCCCCAAAGGATGAATCTTGGGATTGCTTGCCAAAGCCTTGAGGCAACACTTTGCTTCTTTTGTTGGAACGGGAAAAGATTGGGCCAGCTAAGGAGGAGGGGGAGGATGTCTTGGGGGAGGGGGAGTTCCGTTTTCTAACCAACAGCCAGATTCCAAACTTCTCCTGAATAGCTACAGTTTAGGAGTAGGTGGTTAGAGGTTTCCTCCGCTTGCTGACACAGGGGGCACCTGAAGGGGCCTTTCCAGCCTTTCTTTTGGAGGTTTTCCCCTGTCTGAATGCTATTATGGCTTAGAGTCCAAAGAAACAGATCTATTTTGGGTATGGTTTTTAAGCTCCAGATGGATTTCCATAAAGCTGGGTTGGGTGGGACGTGAGGAAAGTTTTGGAAGGAAAAATATCCCAGTGAGGTGGAGTAAGGTTTCGCATTTCTTCCCCAACCTCTCTCGTCTTTCCCTCTTTTCCTTAGGGGGGCTTTCCCCTACAAACTGCATTTTAGGAAACACCAGTCAGATTCTAAGTCCAGGGGAAGATTGCTCACTGCCCAGCCTTGCCATGGTTTGTGCCTTCCTGTCCCCCAGGTAGAGATGTCTAAGAGCATCCTTAGGTTTTTCCCATCCATCCAAGTTTTCAGATGTTGAAGGTTCTGATTCAATTCCAAAGGTGGGTCACCAAGTATGGAGTCTACCCAGATTTTAATTTGTTTCCCATTTCTCGGCACCCAGGTCAGAAGGGGGGTGAAATGATCAATGGCTTTCCGGCAGAGAGTGAATATTGGGGACCCCGTGGGTTCTCTGGAGGGATTTTCCACGCATCTTCTCCTTGAGCATCTGAAATATTTCTTCCATAGGGCTTCCTTGCACCACGTTGTTTTGTCGCTGACTATGTACCATAATAGTTTTTCCCCTAGGGAAAGATTCTGTACCTTGGTGTTTTTGAGGCTTAGCCCTCCCTCCAGAAGGGGCTTCGAGACTTTATCCCAGTTTATTAGATGGGGTCTCCTGCCTGTCTGCTTGCCCCCTTCCCATAAAAAACATCTTTGCAAAGATTCCATTTGTTTAATTGTGGTGCCAGGGGCTAGCAGAAGTGAATTTTGGTAAATGGGCACACTTGCCAGGACGGATTTGATGAGTACTATCCTCCCTGCCAAACTAAGCCAATTTGCGCCCCGAGAGAAGATTATTTTCTTAAGTTTGTCCAGAATATGGTTCCAGTTGGAGGCCCGTGGGTTCGTCTTGGAGATAGGGATTCCCAAGTAGGTGAAAGTTTCCCAATTTGTATGCCCTTCCATTCCCAAAATTATGGATATTTCCCACATCTCATTGGGTGTAATATTCCAGCTGTAAATTTTACTTTTTTTCTGGCTTATCTTGCTTCCTGATACTGCAGCATAAGCATCCATCTCCTCTTTGTATCTTTTTGCTACTAGACAACTTGCCCCTCCCAGAAGCAATGTATCATCCGCAAATTGCGCGTGATTGATTTCCTTCACGCCTTGGGTTATCTTTAATCCTTTGAGGTTGCTGCAGATTCTGGCATTTTCCAATTGATAGCTTAGGACTGAGGCTTGAATTGCGTATGGCAGGGGCGACAGAGGACAGCCATGTCTTACGCCTCTGGACGCCTTGAAGAAGCTAGTCACTCTTCCATTTACCATGGGGGCTATCCATGGCGATCCTATACAAGCTCTTATCCAATTCACAAAGGATTCATCAAATCCGAACTTCTTCATTACCTCAAAAAGGAATTTATGGTTAACTCTGTCAAAAGCATTTGCGAGGTCAAGTTTAATAATCATACCTTTGTCCTTCCTGCGCAGGCTTGAATGGAGAGATTCTTGTACTAGGATTATGTTGTCTACTTTTTGCCTTCCTTTTATGAATCCTCCTTGGTTCTCTGGCACTATGAGCGGGAGGACGTTCTTCAGCCTGGTTGAAATTACCTTAGTGAGAATTTTATAGCTCGTGTTACAGAGGGATATCGGTCTGAAGCGGCTGAAGTTGAGCGCTCCCTTCTCTTTGGGGATGAGTGCTAGGAAGGTTGAGTTTTTGCCTCCTCCCAGCTTGTTGCTCGCCTGTGTTTTCTTTATCATTTTAGTGAGGTCTGACTTTATTATTTCCCAGCATTGCTGGAAGAATCTTGTCGTAAAACCATCCGGACCAGGAGCTTTGTCCGGATGCATCTGGTCGAGTGCCTCTTTTATTTCTTGCTGCGAGACTTCCTCCAGAAGTTTGCGGTTGATATCATCTTTTATTAGCTTCAAAACAACTGATAAAGGGTACATTTGAGGAGTTATGCTTGCCCTCCCTTGTTCTGTGTAGAGCATTTTGAAGGTCTCGAAGGCTGCCTTTCTGATTTCCTCCGGCTCAGAAATTGTAGTGTTTTGGACTTGGATTTCTGTCACAGCCTTAGAAAGCTTCCTTGCTTCCGCTTGCTTATGGAAGTAACTCATATTTATGCCCCCTTCCTTCAGCCAGAGGCTTCGAGAATTCTGTCTCCAATAACTTTCCTCATCTCTGCAAGATTTGTGCCATTGGATTTGAAGTTGCTCCTCCTTGAGAATGTCCTGTTGTGTGATCTCCTTATTTTTTAGGGCGAGCTGGTGGTTTTCTCACTGCCTTTGAGCTTCCAGGCGAAGGGAGATTGGGTCGACTTGTTTTTTTGCCCAACCTTTTAGCTCAACCTTGAGTCGTCGCAACTTTTCTTCCCAGACATAGAACACAGATCCTTTGACTTTGCTGGTCCATACCTTAGAGACTCTGCTTCGAAAATCTTTATCCTGTATCCATGCAGGATTGAATCTGAAGGGAATGGGCCCTTGGCCTTGCTCTTTCCTAAACTCCAGGGTGATTGGATTACGATCAGAGGTACTGTGGGGGAGAATTTATGAGGAAGTTGTGAGTCCTAGCGTCAAAAATGAACTCTGTACTAGAAATCTGTCCAATCGAGCTGCTATGTGTCCAGGGCCTACCCTTTTGTTGGTCCAGGTATAGCGCCCTCTTAAAGGTTTGATGTCCATTAAGTCCCATGCTGAGATCAGGTCCTCCACCCACTCTCTGGCTGGGTCCCTTATAATGGACCCC
>JZKD02S1610475.1:483957-497717 GCA_000966675.3 Picea glauca
TAGAGTTACATTTAAATCCCCCCCTAGGATAATATTTTCCAGCTCATTATCTGTGAGGTAGTCTTGAAGGGATTGCCAGCAAATTTTTTTCTCATCAATGTGTTGTGGGACATAAATATTAAAGAGACTTACCATTTGTTCTGATTCCTTGTGGAGCAGTTGAGTGAATATCCAATGCATGCAAAGGTCGGAGCGGATTAGTTCTATTTTGGAGTCGTTCCACAGTGTGCAGAGCCCTCCTGAAGTGCCCCTAGCGCTATCAGCTAAACCGTGGTTGCTTCTCCAAACATTTTTTAAGACTTTTAATGAGTCCTGCTGACTCATTTTGGTTTCCTGGATAAGTAGGATGTTCTTCCTTGTTGTTTTGATTATACCCCTGAGAGCTTCTTCCTTCTTCTTGCTGCCAAGACCCCTACAGTTCCAGGATATGAACTTCATTGATTATTTTGTGGGGGGGAGTGGCCTCCTTGGGAGACCTTTGTCTGCTTCCTGGTTTACCTTACTTCCATTAGCTGCTTGATGGTTGGTTGAGCTCCTTTGAGAACGTTCTTGTATGTTTCACGGTCCCTTTCTGCCTTTTTGGACTTCCTCCCTCTGCCAGGTCGCTTTGGAGTGTCCCAAGCTTCACTCGTTCCCTCTGTTTCACTTCCTGACGAGATCTCTCCTTCCTCGTTGCCTTGATCTGCTCCATTCCTTGGGGGGGGGGATCTTTGCCTCCTTGGTGCCTTGAACCCCTCCATTCTCCGTTCCATCTGTTTCTTTTGAGGTTCCTCCGGTTTCCTGGTTTTGGACGCCTCTTCCTTATTCACCTTGGGTGGTGTTGCTTGGAACCGCCTCTTCACCTTCCTTTTCCAACTCTTTGAATTTGTTTATCGTCTCTTGGTTCCCTGGGTTACTTTGAGCTGGCATTGGATTGTCTCTTCATGGGCCATTAGGTTTCGCTCTTCCTTTCCAAGGTTGCTGCCAACCCTCCTCCCCTTCATTCTCTTGTGAGGTTTTTGGGCAGTTCCTCTGGAAATGACCGTATTCATGACATCCTCTACATTTAAACGGTAGTTGTTCATAGTCCAGTTTTTGTAGGTGGTGCCACTCCCCCACCTTCAGTTTTACTGCTTCCAGCAAGCCTACTTCCAAGTCAACTTCTACACAGATTCTAGCACAAGAATATTGGTCTTTTGGGTCGGCTTTGTCGATGTAGTGGCCTAGCCCATTCCCGATAGCTTGCAGCGACGAGGAGTTCCAGCAGTGGATTGGGAGGTTTGGGAGTCTGACCTAGACCGGGACGTCTTTAGGTAATTTCGAGGCTAGATAGAAGTTTGGGGTCCAACGATTCAGATAAAGGCCCTGTGCTCCCATGAAGTATGGTTCGTTCTTGAAGATTAAGTTTCGATCCTCCTTGGAGATGAACTCGAAGATGAAATAGCCCCTTCCAACGGCGTAGCAGGTCACACTATTTTTTATTAGTGGCCTCCAGTTTCTTTGAATCTAGTTGTCTGTTGTCCTGGTTGAAGGCCAAAGCCCCATGAACTGACCTACCAGACCTCGCTCTGATAAGGAGATTTCTACTTTCATTGGTTGTTACGGGGGGAGATTGATTTCTGGTACGTCCTCCAGTCTTCTTACAAAGCTTGGTGGTTCACCTTGGATCGCCTTCTTCCTACAAGCTGTGACTAGTTTGTTGAAGGGCGCAGATTGGGAGGGAGGGGGCGACAGCTCCCCTCCACCCTGGCTCGGCATGGTAGCAGTGGCACGAACCCTAACTCAGCTTTTTACCTCCGCGCGCGTTCCTCTCTCAACTTCTAGTGAATTCAAATAATATAAAATATTGTTAGAAACAACAAAAAGTGAAATAAATAAGGGTAAAACCTCTTTTTGCCATTTCATTTGCATTTGGTCAAAAACTTGTCTAGAAACCTTGTTTTTACCTCATACTTTGGCTCTTGATTGTGAGGAGCACAGGCAATCATTCAGTGAATGGTTTCCATCAAAACGGTAAGCTCTTCATCCTCTTCCCTTTCAATGGATTGAAATTCATTTTAATTGATGCAATGATAGTTTTTAGATCAAGTTTTGGACTGGTAGGCGCGCATTGGGGCCACCACGGGTGACTAGTATCGGGGCCTGTAGAAATCAATGATTTCCACAGGTGCCCTGTGGCCCACCTGCGGAAACCCTTCCTTGTGTAAAATATTTGACCGCGACGGCTGAAAACCCAAAAAAAATTGCATATGTTTGACCAATAAAGAATTTCAAAGTAGCAAATGTAGATGCTAATTTCCTTTTCTTTCCCCCACGTAGGTATTTGATTGCCAAAATGCTGGAGTGGAGAGAACGAGATCATGAAGATGATGATTTTAAGGATTTGAATGATACAGGCATCGTAAATGCCCTTCGACAGTGTGGATTATTAAAAAAAATCAAAATCCAAGGCATGAGAGCCCAACTAAGGCTACTAGAGTACATGGTCCACATGTGGGACTCAAACCAGCAAGTGTTTCATGTGGGTGACCACATCCTATCTTTAGATATTAAAGATATCTATTTCTTGATAGGGTTATCCTGTTGTGGAGCACATGTGACCTTAATAGGAGGTCGGGGTGGAGATCTTCTAATGAGCGAATACATTTGTCGCTTCTGTGAACTCGAGGCCAAGAGACGCAAAGGTAAGGTAGCCATCAGAGGCGTTCAAAATTTGACTCTCCAAACTATTCTTTTTATCATCGCATGGATGGTGGGAAGTTCATTTCTGCACATGGCTCTTCAGAGATATTTTCAGTATGTCGTGGAATGCATGGAACCTCGGGTGTTCAACTGGTGTGATGGTGTTCTCCGCAACATGAAGACACAGCTCACCAAAATCAAGAATGGAGACCTGAAGCAATTTGGGTATGGATCGATTTTGGTGTCTTTATTTCTAGAAAGAGTCCCTCATTTACGGCTATAGGTAGAGTGGGGAATACCAGCTCCATGAGACCCAAGAATGAAGAGGTGGTGCAACCTCATGGATCAGCATGTAGCGAGCTCTATTATCAAATACAATGATACATTTTTTGATTGGTTGAGTCCCCAAATCTTGATGATTAATGATTACGTGTATGTCGGTCTGGACTTTCGAGGCGACCCTGACTTGGTTCTACCTGAGGGTTTTCAGTGGGGAGACCTAGGTAAGAAAAAGATTTTGTTTTTTAAGGTGTTTTTGTAAATTTTTAAACATATCAGATGTTTTCTATGTTTTCAATCCAATGACTATTCAAAACTTTTGACCATGAAGATGTAGGGCCACACCGGCCTCCGAGCACATCCCCGATCCAGAGACGAGGGGAAGTGGTTGTGGTATCAGGGTGGTATGCCAGCGATTACGAGGCAGTCGAGCAGAACTTAGAGGGTTTGATGACATACATCCCCGACATCTCGATTGATGAGATTCTGAGGCGTTATCAACGCCATACTATGGGCGTGTCTGGTTCACTTAGTCAACTACTTCGTAGGGTAGCACAAGCAGTAGTGTGTTACCGTGAGCAGCATCCTTGATGCTCTTTTGTAGAAGCCATGGGCTTCATATTTTGATATTTTTGGGTCTTCAGACAAAAACACTCTTTTTGTAAAACACTTTTATCGTTACATATATACATGCGGCTTTTAATGACTTACTTTGCTTTATGTACAACATGTGAAATGTGATTGGATTTATAAACATCCCAGATGTTTTTCTAACACATAATTAGCTAATGCATCAGTTAATGTATTTAGACATCTAGGAATGTGTTGATACTCAATATAATCAAGATAACGTTCCAAGAGGTGAATTCGTAAATATACCCTTAACAAAGTAGGACTTCGGATAGCATAGACATTACTTAGTTGTAGTACTACTAGTTGTGAATCAAGTTGTACAATCATGTGACAGATCCCAAGTGAAATAGCGTTAGTCAACAATTCAATGACTGCACTATATTATGCTATATTGTTAGTTGCACGACCGAGACAAACACTGTGTATACTAATAAGTTCGTTCATAGGTGCATAGATTGCCCAAGCAACAGAAGCTAGGTTCTGAGTACTACGACTAGCACCATCGGTGAATCCAATCTAGGATAGCAAAGAGACTGACATCTTGAAACCAAGAACAACGCAATGTAAGCAGTTGGGGGTCAAAACCGAATAACGAAAAAGCACACACACAAGAGTATGATACAGTAAAAATACAAGCACTCATGCAAAGATATCTTAAGCATAGTACTTCTTTAAGTAAAGCCCATTTCTGGGTTCACTCAAAGGAATTCCATCATAATCTTCTAACTTGTAGGCTCCCTTCTCTAACACTCATTTGATGATATAAGGGCCTCGCCACATAGCTTCAAAATTTTCGACCCCTAGTAAGTCCCGATCTTGTTCATATAGAAGAACTAGATCACCCTCAGAGAAAAAATGTGGCTTGACATGTTTGTCGTAATGGGATTTGACGCATTTTCTCTGGGTCTTAATAACCAAGGTGGCATCACGACGGGTTTCATCTAATTGCATTAGATACAATAGACGTTCTTCCTCGGCAGAAGTGTTTGGGAGAATTTCAACGGCTAGCTTCAGATATGGGATCTCACATTCAATCGATAGCACTGCTTCAATTCCATATACTAATTGAAAAGGTGTAAATCTCATGGCAGATTTCACTGGTGTTTGATAGGCCCATAATGCTGAAAACAACATTGTGTGCCAACTTGTTTTGTGAATTCCTATTATCCGACAAAGCATTGTGATAAGGACTTTGTTTATAGCGTCAACTTGGCCATTGGCCTGCAGGTAGTAGGGGGTTGAGTTTTCATGTCGAAGACCCAACTTTTCAGTAAGCTCGGACATCATGAAATTTTGGAAATGGCTACTGTGATCAGTAACTATAGCTTGCGGGATGCCAAAGCAAGTGATGATGTGATTGAAAATGAACAAGGCTGTAGTTTTTCCAATATTGTTGAATGTAGGAATCACCTTGACCCATTTCGTGAAATAATCCACAGCTACGATGATGTATCCATGCCCCCTGGCCGAGTGAGGGTTACATGTCATGAAATCAATGCCCCATTTTGAGAAAGGTCCAACGGAAACTACAGGATATAAGGGAGCGGGCTACAATCTTATCTTGTGATTGTACGTTTGACATGCATGGCATTTCTGGACAGCATTTATACAGTCTTTAAACAAACAAGGCCAAAATTACCCTGCTCGAAAGATCTTTTGGGCAGTGGCATACCCAGACATATGACCACCACATGCTCCAGAGTGGCAGTCATTCAAATCTTTATCAGCCTCATCAAAGGTGAGATAGCGTCGGAATAAAGATTCAATATCTCAGTGGTAAAGAGTGTCACCGAGAATTATGTATTGACGGGCTTGATACCATACGCGACGACGGTCTGTACTAGAGAGGTTGGGATAGAAAGTTTGAGTCTGGAGATAAATGATAATATCTCCATACCAAGCCTCATTAGTACTGATCAGAAAAAGGGATTCATCAGGCAAAGAATCCTCTGCCACATTTTCTGTATCAGGGGAGGGAAGGTCACATATCAGTTCGGCAAATACCAAAGATTTCTTAGACTTAGCGCATTCAAACTCCTGGAGAATGACTATCAATTTGGAGTATTTTCCCACTAGCAATTGGCGTGTAAGAATATGTTGCATAGGGTTGCAATCAGAAATGACAGTGGTCTTGCATAATAGGATATAGTGACGGAAATGTTGGACAACTTGAAAAGCTACCAAGGCCCGTTCTTCCACATGTAAATACTTGGCTTCGGTAATCATGAGACTCCAACTCAAATAATAGATTACATGTTCGTTGTGTGAATCATCCTTTTGGACTAAAACCATGGCAATGGTAGAGTCTGAAGCAGTGAGGTAAAGGAAATACTCTCGACTATAATCTGGGGGAAAAAGCAATGGTGTTCGTGTTAGGGAAAGTTTCAAAGCTTCAAAGGCTTTGTTGGCAGTCTCGTCCTGTACGAATTCATAACCCTTCTTTAACAGTCAAGTAAATCCTAGTGTTAACTCAGCGTAGTTTGGGATGAATCGACACAAAAAGTTTGCCTTCCCTTGCAAACTTTGGAGCTGGCGTAAAGTAGAAGGAGGAGGTAGGTTAAGAATGGCCTCAACCTTCAAAGGATCTACCCTAATTCCCTGGAGTGACACAATAAAACCTAGAATTTGGATGGACTCCACACAAAAGACACATTTGTGTGGGTTTAAATGTATATGATAATACTAACAATAGAGGAAAATGGCTCAGAGATGGGTCGGCTAATCTTGGCGGTGCATGGAATGGGTCGGTAGATCATCAAGATACGTTTGGATGATCTGCTTTATATCTTGAAAGGCATACGACATGGCACGTTGAAAATTCGCTCCAGTGTTCTTCAAACCGAAAGGTAGTTTCTGGTAGGCAAAAGTACCCCAAGGAAAAACGAAAGCAGTTTTGTGTTGATCCACGGGTAAAATGTTAATATGGTTATATCCAGAGAAACCATCCATTAAAGAGAAGATTTCACTTCCGGCACAATCGTCGATGATCTAGTCAACGAAGGGGGTTGGAAAGTTGTCCTTAGGACAAGATTGATTGATATCCCTATAATCAACGCATACACAGATCATGCCTTGTTTCTTATTGACAGGAACTAGATTGGATACCGAATCGGTTAAATCCACAGGATAGATAAAGCTGCCCTTGAGAATTTTTTCAACTTCGAGCTTGATAGTTGTGGCTTTACGGGGGTGGATCGGGTGAAGTCTCTACCAAACGGGTTTAGCGTTCGGAAAGGTCTTAATTTCATGCACAACAATATCGGGGTCAATACCCGGCATCTCTTCATAGATCCAAGCAAAGTCGTCGCAGAATTATTGAAAAAGAGATTTATAGGTGACGACTTCATCATTGGAACAAGAAGCTCTGATGTGAAAATTTTCGACAACTCCAGGTTTAATGGATACGTCAAGAGGAATAGTGGGTGAAATATTACTCAAGTTCCCTTCGTAAAGCACATCGTGTGTTGATTAGGGAACGAAGGAAATGACAACAACGGTCGACGGAGTCAAAATCCGTTGGTAAATCTCGATGGTGTGTTACTCGAGGAAGAGAATGGAACGATGATGTCCATCATCCCATGGGGTGTCTTCCATGGACATGACTGACATAATCATCTCGTCCATAGGAAAAATGACGTGAAACGGATCAGGAGATGAATCACCAAGAGAGTGGGTAGAAGGGGTTACCGATTGAATGGCTTGATAAGAGGATTCCACCGAACTTAAAGGCATTTGTTCGCCATAGCGAAGATAATCACCAGGGTCGAGTACTATCCACGGGTCATGAGACACGGGGGTTTCGCGAACAGAGGTATAAATCATGTTCATTGAGGTGAAAAAAGGAGGTAGGATGTCAGGAGGTGGGATTGGGTATGTACCCATCAAAGTTGAATCTTTTAGAAGACCCACACCGACATTCTCATACCCAAGAGGTGTCTTGAAAATAAACGATGCATTGCTTGTACAGGAATCGGAGTTGAAAAAGGCCAGTTGGTCAACAGTGACCACTTTTCCTTGGTGTGGGAAACGTAACATGTGGAAAAGTATGGACACAACGACACGCATAGAATCAATCCAACTTCATCCAAGTAAGAGGTTATAGTCAAGAGGTGCATAAAAGACCTCAACCTCGACGTTGACCATTTTTCCTTCTAACGTAATAGGCAATGAGGGAAGAACATCGTAGGGTTTGAAACCAGAGCCATTGAAGGCTTTAAGGGTGTTGTGTGATTCAGTAAGAGGAGAAGAGCCAATGGCGTTCCAACAGGTGATAGACATGATGCACGTCGAGGCGCCCTCGTCAATGACGGTTCTATAGATATTTTTGTTCTCTACGACAACTTGTATCTGAAACGCCAGTTGAGGGGGTGGCCTTGGAACGTGATCTTCCAGGTCAAAGATTATCAAATTCGCATATGTGGGGTCAATTCCACCAATAGCCTTTAACAGTTCCTTCCGTTGCGCAGGGAAACTTTGAAGGAATTCGAGAGCCGACATCGTGGAGGGTGCTTGCGCAAGCTCTTCTACGATGTTGTAGTTTTGAGCAGCACGTGCATGAGAATTAAAGGCAGACTTTTGAACAACGCTCTTTGGAGGAGGGCAGAGAAATGTATCGAGGCTCGGTCATTCAAGATGAATAGGATCATTGGGAGGTGAAGTTGAAGGAGGTGGTTTCACCAATGAAGGTGGTATATTGTCAGCTTTCTCCTTGGAGGGAGAGTAATCTTTGGCCCGAGTGGTTATGGAAATGTTTTTCTTTTTCGAATCACCGGTACACATAAGAACATATGAAGTAGTGGAAAGAGAGGTTTAGTCATGAATGACCAATTGAGCCTATTGTTGAAAAGGGAAAGGTTGTGACAAAATGGCAGGAGTATGAGGTTTTGTGGTTCCTTGAAGGAACTTAGTGACCTCAGCACGTCTTGGAAAATCTTTCATGTAGTGATCTTCACCATAGATAAGGCAAGGATATCTCGGTTTACGCTTATCCTTATCATTAGCAGGTTGTGTTTTGGTTTTCTCGGATTGCAGGTTGTTATTTTTATCCTCCTTATTCTTACCCTTTCCTTTTTTAGATTATTTTTGTCGGAAAGGGTAGATTGAAAGGAGTTAAACTTCGAAGTTTTGTCGGTGGAAGGAGTAGGAGTCAGAGCATTTTGAACATTAGAAGCAACAGATTTGGGGTTAGTGTAAAAGGCCTGCATAGATTGAGGTTGAGCATGGAAGGTTCCAATCAGACCATCAGCTGCAGGAGAGGCAGCAGGGGTTGTTGAGGTAGTGGTAGTAGAAGGACGAGGAGCATCAGGGAGTAAGTCGTAAAGAGTACCCGTTTGTGAATAAACGAGATCTAAGTATTGAGCACGACTGATCACCTGCTCTTCTATGAAAACTCCACCCATGGCAATGTCACGAGAGATTTTATTCACAAATGATTTTGTGAACCATTCTGCCAATAACCAATTGGGAAGGTCGAGTTTGATCAAACGTTGTCTTCTTCGCCACTCATGGATGTGATTGGAGATGTGAGTGGATTTATTTTGCTTGAAGGAAATTAGAATCTTGGTTCTTGTTTCATAGCGGATTGGCAGTTGGTAGTGTGTGAGAAAATCCATAGCTAGGGTGTTGAAGTCGTGTAATAAGCCTCGTGGTAATTCTATATACCACTTTGCAGCTAAACCTGTAAGAGTTCGTTGGAAGATTCGTAACCGAATGGAGTCATCCATCAAAGAGTTGGATGAACACCAAAGGTGAAAAGTCATAACGTGGTTGTTCGAGTCTTCTCCTGGTTTACCGTCAAATTTGGGAATGTTGGAAGGTAACTTGGTTGGTATAACAGGCCAATGGGGAGAATGTAAGATGGGGTCATTCAAGATTCTAGACAAGTCGGGTAGATCCAAAGTGGCTAAAAATGACAATTGTCTATTCATGTGAGGGTAATGGTGACTTTGGGGAGGAAGTCTCGTCAGTATACCAATAGGACCATAAGCAGTCTGCATATGATGCGAAGATCCTGACAGATTCAGACGTGGAGGAGGGTGCATGTAGCTCATAAGGTTGTACAGTTTGTGGGTGTTCCCTTGGAAAGGGATACTAGAATGAACGTTCGAACCCCAAATGGGATTGGAAGAACCTGGATATGGCTGGACGGAACTATGGGGTATGTAAGAGATAACTTGAGGCGGTTTTCCCCCAGACGATTGTTGATTTCCCTAGATGAGAAAGTTCCAATATTGGGCTAGCGATCCTGGGATGTTCTGTCCATAAGGTGAAGATTGGGTTCCAATGGGGGTTTGACCCCCAAACTAAGTTTTCCCCCCAGGGTTAAATTGCCCCCCAAGGTTAAATTGCCCCCCAGGGTTAAATTTCCCTCCAACGTGAATCTGATAACTGGAAGTGAAAGACTAAGTGGTGCCTCCAATTGGATTGGAGCCACTTGGGCCAAATCCTCCAATAAAATGTGGATAAGACCCTCGAAGAGGACCTGGGAAGGTGTCGGAACAAAACCAGAAGCAACATTGTACCCAAGGGGAGTAAAAACTCTAGATGCTCCGGATGGAACCTAGGAAGGAATAGAGATAGAAGTATTCAAAGAATTATACCCAAGAGGAAGCAAATGGATAGGTCTAAACGAAAGTGGTGTACCAATAGGAGTTTGGCTAGCCACCGTATTCTCAGTGGGAATAGTCGTAGTGTGTGGGACCATTGTGGAATGGGCCATCTGAAGGCTAGGACCAGTTGACTAGGTGTCTGAACCAACGAAAAGATAGGCAATTGTACTAGAAAAATGATCTAGGGGTATCGTGAAGGTAGAAGGCGTTTTAGGTAGTTCCGGGACAATAGGTATATCAACACCTGTCCCCGAGCCGTAAAGGTCTCGGACAGTGAGATTTGGGGTCCTAAATATTTCAGCAGTCCAAAAGGGATTCTCATTTTCAGAGTCGATAAGGGATCTAGTTGGTATTCCAGAAGTGTCAACAACAATTTGTCTGGATGAATTTAGTCGGAGAATCCATCTCTCGTATCCAGGAGGGATTCAGAAAGCCTCTAAAGAATCAGAAACAACTCGGAAACTCTCTGAAGAGTCGATTCTTTCCACTTGTGAAGTTGTGGTGTCCTGGACCTCACTCTGTTGAGGAGAGACCTATGTTGTGTCAGTAGGAAAAGGTTGATAATCCTTCAAATATTCTGGGGGTAGCCCTTGCATTTTGTGTGAACAATGTGGAGGGTCAATGTTGGCCACACCAAAAATTTTACGGAAAAAATCTATGGTCAACTACGGAAACAAACAACACTCGCTAATAAAATCTAGGAAACAAACCAAGCAAACAAACCTTCTTATTTCGAAGTCACTAGTTGGTGATGAAATCCAACGTCGCAGAGTCAAGACAAGAAGGGCCTAGGATAGAGAGGGTGGAAAAGTTATGTTGACGACCTTCTTGACGGACTTACGCCTTAGTGCAAGCTTCCACGCAGTAATTGTGGATTTACCCTCCAAGGAACCCAAGTGAGTTTGGCCAATGTCAATTCCAGGTATCGTGAATACTTTCCCCTCCACAGTCACCTTGTGTGAGACCCTACGAAGATAGGCTACTAAGGCTACCAAAAATAACAGTGATGCCTGGGGAAACAGTCGATCGTCTAATCCATTCTCAAAGGCAGGGTATCTAGCCCGAAATCAACTCAAAAGGCTTCCACTCATCATTGTGGGTATACCTTTCAAGCGACCCCCATAATATGTGCAATCTCTACACCAAGACCAACAAAGCAGGGTGAGTAACTCTGTCAGTCTCAATGCAACTTCAGGTTTGACCCTTGTGTGAGAAGGGCTTCCCAAGACAAAATGTTGCCAATGGATTTGAACACTCCCTATCACAAGAGGCTATTGTGTGTTTTATGCTTTGGAGAGTGTGCCTCACAATCTATTCCAAAGCACTAGCCTAGCTAATGTTGGTGTAAAAGACCCTAGAAAATAAAAGTTGCTAAGTAAATTTTATAATTACGCAATGTTTTTATAGGTTGTTGTTTACGCAAGAGGAAGGCGGAAATTAAACCAATGTTGTATGAGACCTTGACCCAATAATATGCAAATAGAGATTAATGATGCAATCTTTTCATTCAATGAACTCTATCTACGGGAGGGAGAAGATATCTTTTTGGAATGATGTAGCTACAAAATGTACTTTCTTTTTCTTGAATGAACTTAATTTCAAACAACCATAATTCAATGAAATTTCTCAATTTCTCTTCTCTAAAAAAAAAATTTGAATGCAAAAAAATTCTTATGAATGATTACTCAACGAGAATAAATGGATTTAATTCTTCCTTTCCAAAACCAAAATGGGAATATTATGGAGAAAGGACAAGTAATCAAAGAAAATCAATACACTCAATGAGCACCCAAATCAAACTTTCAATGAAGATAAAAGTAAAAAATGACAAGAAAGTGTTTCACCAAATGTAAATGAAAAAATAACTTTCCATCCAACAAGCAATCCAGAGAATGTAATCAATCCAATCAAGAGACTTTTAATCAATCAAGCACTTAGATGTAAAATTAGAGATTATATCCTTGTTGATCAAAATCAAAAAGTAAAACTGAAAAAGAGAGTGAGAAAGGTGTTTGATCTCCGGAAACCGATCAAAAGCAAGTTCAGAACTCAGAAATCAGTCAAACATAGGCATTAAAAGTTTCTCCCATATGATTGAAACAAAACTGGGTGTCAAAAGATAACAGGACCCAATCCAAAAAATTTCACAGACGCCACCGCAACCCAACAGGAGGTTACAATGCGGAAACGAACAATTTCCGCAATCTAGAAACAAGTAGGGTGCGGAAAGCACGCACTGAGATAAATAGTAAGGGTGCAGAAATCAAGGGTTTCCGCAAGCTATAGGAATAGTACAGTGCGGAAGTGTCTGCAAACCAAGAAATTTTGGAAGAAGGATAAAAGGTCTAAGGAAACTTTTAGATCCAAAGAGTCTAGATGGATTTCCCACAGACTCAGAGACTGAAATAGAGTGAGAAAAGGTAGGCTAAAATAAAATGGCCAACAAAAAAATACAAATAGGTCGTATCCCCAGTATGGTCACCAATTTTGTTATTGGATAAATCGGTGAATGCTGACATAAACTAATCTCCCTAGATCCACCTGGATCTAGAAGAAAACAAGACGGGACATGACGCTTTCCCTAGGTTACAATCATTGGATTTACTACCAAAGAAGGAATAGATGACATACCTTTAGATATTGCTTTCATATGTCTTTGTTGTTCTTGCTTCACTCTGATTCTCTTCTGAAACCAAATCCGCAATAACACAAACCAATCAAAGTGAAAACAATAATAGTAGATTCAATGAAAACCTAAACATGTGATTAAGGAGTCATGTAATAAAATAAGGATGATTTTATGGGAAAGGAACATGCCACAATATTATATTAAGTAAAACTAGAAGATACAACCGAATTGCCTTGATGTCGCAAGTTCACTTTTAGTGGTCCTTTGTTCCCACACACACATACACTTGCTCTGAAATTTGCAAGAAGATGATCCACAAAAGCTTGATGGACAAATGGAGACCTCAAGCATCACTTGAAACATGATTCTTCACACAGTCTTCAGCCTATTCTTTCATCAATTCTTTGCTTAATATTGCTTAACCTTTTCCATGAGAAACCCATCCTTATATAGGAGAAGGAGAAGTGGTTAAAAGGATGAGGATAATCCCACCAAATTAGAGAAGCCAGTACGATCGCAACCATACGAATGCCACCTCACATTCTAGAAGATTATCCTTCTAGAATCTTCGTGAACTTCTTCCTTTTCTCACTTTTAGAGCGCCACCGCACCCTACCTATATAGCAGCCTGCGAAAATCTCGTATGCCAAACATAGAGCAGTCTGCAGAAAATAGGGATTTTTGTACTGTGTAACATTGTTAGCCTGCGTAAGCCTTCTAAAAACAAGCCTTGTAAAGGGAGGAATCATTCACTTTTCTCAGGTAAAAGATTGTTCTGAGAGCCTGAACACATTCCTGTAGATTCATCATCAGAGTGACCAAAATAATGTGTAACACACCACAATACACCATGCACAATATATGAGAAATAATCAATAGTTATTGTTCAAGGGAAGTAATGACTTCCAAAGGTAGCTACAACTTCCAAATATAAAGGGAGGGATAAACCT
>JZKD02S1610475.1:514372-539567 GCA_000966675.3 Picea glauca
TTTAGGTCCCATTCTCATGGATTTTCAAGACTTAACTATGCAATTCGACCAAGAGGGCCACCAATATAAGTTCCAAGGCATCACTGCAAGTTCACCTGAGATCATTAGTTCCCATCACATGGAAAAGCTGCTCAAAAAGGGTCATTCTGGTGTTATCGCCCAACTCCATGCCATACAAGCAACAGAGACACCTTACGTACTGCAAGACCTCCAAGCCATCATTTCTAAACATCAATTGGTCTTTTCCACTCCCCAAGGCCTCCCTCCTTCCCGTGGTGTTCATGATCATCCCATTCCCCTTGTACCAGAAAGCCTTCCTCCCAATATCCGTCTGTATTGTCACCCCTTTTCCCAAAAAAATGAAATTGAGAAAATGGTCCAGGAACTCCTTAATGCAGGCGTGATCCACCCTAGTACGAGCCCCTATTCGTCTCCTATGGTCATGGTCCTGAAGAAAGAAGGTTCTTGGCGAATGTGTCCTGACTTCTGTTTCCTCAACAAACTTACCATCAAAGACAAATTCCCCATTCCTGTCATTGATGACCTCCTGGATGAATTGAGTGGCGCCCAATTATTCACTAAACTGGGTCTTCGTTCGGACTACCACCAGATACGTATGAAAGAGGCAGATATTCCCAAGACTGCCTTTAGAACTCATGAGGGCCACTATGATTTTTTGGTCATGTCCTTTGGCTTGTGTAATGCCCCCTCCACCTTCCAAAGCCTCATGAATCGTGTCTTCCGTCATTTTCTCCGCCATTTTTTCTCAGTTTTCTTTGATGATATCCTCATCTATAGCAAAACCTGGACAAACCATCTTACTCATGTGGATCGAGTTCTCCATCTACTCTCTCAACACCAACTTTTTCTAAAATAGTGTAAATGTGCTTTTGGCGCCTCAGAAGTAGAATACTTGGGTCATCTGGTTGGCAAAGATGGTGTCAAGGTGGATCCTAAAAAGATTGAAGCTATGCAAGACTGGCCTCACCCAAAGACTCTTAAGAGCTTGCGGGGATTTCTAGGCTTAACAAGGTATTAACGCAAGTTTGTTAAGAATTATGGGAAGATTGCAACACCTCTCACTGCTCTCCTAAAAAAAAACTCTTTCACTTGGACTCCAGCCGCTGCTCAAACTTTTTAAACCTTGAAGATGGCAATGTGCACCACTCCAGTCCTCACCCTTCCCGATTTCACAAAGACCTTTGTGTTGGAATGTGATGCCTCAGGGAAAGGAATTGGTGTTGTCCTTATGCAAGAGGGTCGACCTTTGGCCTTTACCAGCAAGCAATTATCTAAAAGAAATCTGAGCAAATCCATCTATGAAAAGGAAATGTTGACTATTCTGCATGTCGTGGATCTGTGGCGTCCTTATCTATTGGGGCAATGGTTCCAAATTAAGACAGACCATCAAAGCCTCAAGTATTTTTTGGAACAACACATTTCCTCCCCAGAACAACAAAAATGGGTGACTAAACTTTTTGGATATGATTATAAGATCATTTATAAGAAAGGCAAAGACAATGTGGTTGCGGATGCACTTTCCCGAAAATATGAAGATGAAGGATCCCTTTTTTCTCTTTCATTCATTGTACCAAATTGGTTCCAAGCTGTTCGCCAGGAATGGCTACAAGACCTCAAAAGTTCACAGTTGATCCAACAATTGTAATCCAATGCTCCATCTTCCCCTGGGTACTCTTGGCTCCATGAGGAACTTCGATACAAAGGCTGTATGTATTTAAGTAAACAATCAAAGCTTAAATCCACGGTACTTTCTGAGCTTCATGCTACACCCACAGTAGGGCACTCCGGGTTCACCAAAACCTATGACAGGGTCAAACGTTCATTTTTCTGGGATGGTATGAAACAAGACATTCGTAATTTTGTAGCTGAATGTGACGTGTGTCAACGCAACAAGGGAGAAACAATCAAATCGTCGGGCACACTACAACCGCTGCCGATTCCACCTGCTATTTGGAAGGATATCTCTATGGATTTTATTACTGGCTTACCCAAATCGAGAAATAAATTCGTCATCATGGTGGTTGTTGATCGCCTTTCCAAGTACACTCATTTCTGCACCCTTCAACACCCGTTTACAACATCCATGGTGGCTCAAATCTTCATGGATCATGTCTTCAATCTTCATGGCATGCCGCACTCTATTGTTTATGATCGCGACCCAACCTTCACAAGCAATTTTTGGCAAGAACTGTTCAAGATACAAGGCACAGAATTGCATCTCAGCACAACTTATCATCCCTAGACTTATGGCCAAATGGAAGTTGTCAACAAGTGTTTGGAAACATATTTGAGGTGTTTTTCCTCGGAAAAGCAAAATCAGTGGGCTCAATGGTTACCCCTAGCTGAATGGTGGTACAACACTTCATACCATACAGCAACACGCATGACTCCTTTTGAAGCGGTATATGGACAGAAGCCACCTTTAGTTCTCTCATACTTACCGGGTGCCTCGAAGGTCCAGGCAGTTGACCTAACACTTACAGCTCGAGAGGCCATTCTCCGTACCCTCAAAGAGAATTTGGTCATGGCACAGAATCGCATGAAGCAACAAGCAGATCACGGTCGCTCTGAACGTTAATTTGCAGAAGGGGATCAGGTGTTTCTTCAACTACAACCTTACAAACAAAGTTCCTTCAAGGTTGAGCATTGTCAGAAGCTAGCGCCCAAATTTTATGGTCCTTATACCATGCTCAAGCGTGTGGGACAAGTCGCCTATCAGTTAGCTTTGCCCAGCCATTCAAAGCTACATCCTATTTTTCATGCTTCATGCTTAAAGAAGGTGATTGGAGCTAAGTGCCAAATTCAAACCAACCTTCCAGAGTTAGCTGAAGAAGGATCCATTTGGCTACAACTAGAAGCAATTTTGGACCAGCGTGAGCGTCGCCTATGTCAGAGAACCATCAAGGAAGTGCTAGTCCAGTGGAAAGATACAACTCCAACGGACGCCACTTGGGAACCAGCTACCATTCTGCAGCAATTTCCTCATCTCAAGCCTTGAGGACAAGGTTGTTTTTAAGGGGGCGGACATGTTAGGGTCTTAACCTGCACATAGGTAGAACAATATATTCGGATGTAATAAAGGTCAATATTAATAAGGCCTTTCAATAAAATAGATTAAAGCGGATGTAAGAAGACCTAATAGAAGCTTCCGCTTCTAGAAGGATCTTCCTCTAGATGCTTCTTTTTAGTATAAATAGGAGTCGAGGGTATGAGAATCCTAGCTTGGAATATTATTGTAATAGAGCTCTGCTCAACTGGAGGTTGCCCTCTCGAAGAGGCCTGTGAACATTGCTTTCAGATTCAAAGTGTTATTTCTGTTGTTATTCTCATATCATTTCAGTGTTATTGTGGTGAATGTTCTGCTTATATTGTTGTTATTCTGCCATTACTAGCATTTATTTATGTTCTGCATACATTTTATATCTGGTATATTACACACACCTCATTCATTCAGTCTAACTGCTGGAAGGAAACATAGTCATAATGATATTAAGCTCGTTGAAGAACTGCCGCTAGGTTTTCTAGCAAGAGCAGTCACCAAAGCACTGTCGCTAGGTTTACTAGCAGGTGCAGTTGCAGAAACCCTAATCCTCTCGTTGATGCACCTTAAGTGAAGGGATTGACCTAATTTCCAAATAGATCAGTGCACCCTAGCCTAGCACATCTCCTGATACTCTCAGCAAGCCAAGACGTCAAGTTTGAGTTTTTGGTCAAATCTAGGGTTTGACCAAGTCAAAGCAGCCATGAATTACTCTATGAAGTCAGAAAACAAGTTAGATGGAGCTTCTAACTTCAGAGCATGGAAGACAAGGATTGACCTCATCCTTGCCAAGAATAAAGTGTTGGGTATCATGAAAGGAAAGATCGTGGAACCAGATTTTGAAGAAGGAAAAGAGAAGGAACCATAGAACGTTGCAGTTATGGAGAAGTTCAAAGACGACGACAACAATGCCATGAGTATCATAGTGGACTCTATAAAATACCACTTGATACCCTACATCTCCCATCTTGACTCATCGAAGAAGATTTACGATGCCCTAACAAACCTCTTCTCAGTCAAAAACATTGGACAAATAATGAGTCTGAAGAATGAGCTCTATGACATGAAGATGAATGATGATGACAGCATAACATCATACCTTGTGAGAATCTCTCAGTTAAGAGATCAACTACAAGCTATTGAAGAGATGATTTTAGAGAAGGAATTGGTAAACATAGTACTCAATGGTCTTCCCAAGACGTGGGATGCATTTGCCGCAAGCATGAACACAAGGAAAGAGTATCCTACATTTGAAGAACTTTGGACTTGTTGTGCTCAAGAAGAATCCAGGATCAGTGCAAAAGAGAAACCCCAAAAGAAGTATGATGATCAAGCCTTCACAACAAGATTCAAGAATTTTAGAAACAAAAGAAAGTTTGGCTCAAGGAGGAAACCAAATCAAGAGAAAGATATTTCAGAAATACAATGCTTCAACTATCGAAAGTATGGTCACTACAAGAATCATTGTCCCGAGCTAAATAAAAGGAAGGGGACACACAAAGCATCAGTTGCCAAAGAAAAGGAACCTATTAAGAAGACCAAGCAGGATGAGACATACTTCTTCTTCTAAGAAAAGGTAACAATATTTCTTGTACATATCTTATTTGCATAAGTCTTTGTACATATCTTGTATATCTATCTTTTAGTAGATAATATGTTCTAAGAAGAACTATACCTATGGAAGAACAACAAAGATAAGGGTTGCTATCATTATACAAGAAAAGGAAAAATACATCAAACAAGTCATGTGGGAGATATTACAAGATACGCTGAAATCAGAATCAATCCTGAAGAAACTTAGAAGAAGCAAAGACAGAAAGAAGTCGGCAATCAAGAGGAAATTGGAGAAAGACTTATGACGTTTTGCAGAAGGCAATAAGGATGAAGACATAAGAGTGGACTCTCCTAGATGGAGGGAACCGATTATATATTACCAAAAGAAGAACATGCATGAAGCAAGGATTAGGAGGGAGCCAATCCTATGATCCATTGAATATGATGAAGTATATATCCATGGTAGCAGCCATGAAAAGAAGTATGTGTTCAGTTCGACCTAGAAGAAGTCTTCTTCGAAGAGAAGTCTTAAAGTATCCCTGGTTGTCCATCCACATCTGTGATCCTATGATGAAAGAAAGAAGTGGAATCTTTAGGGCATGGAATCTATAATAAACTCCATGGACCCAAGAGCTAAAGAAAAACATTAGAAAGAATGTGAAGATTCCAAGAAAGAAAGAGAAGCTAGAACAACCAGTCATTGTATCAAGAATCACAAGATTACCATCCTGATATGAACTCACTAAAAGAAATCAAGCATATGAACTGAAAGTTGTGATGAAAAACAGTGTATATATGCAAGCATTGCAAGATCCAGAACTAGAGGTTCTCCCAGATGGAGGGAGAAGACTATGACAATTACTTGTTTCAGGAAACCAGACATACCTCTACATGAGTCATTATATCATCCACAATATCCATGGGTTGGAGTTCTACATCAGATAAATGCAAAGACTGTTCTCTAGAGCAATTGAACAAAGAGTGTATGAAGAGAAACCTCAAGACCTTGAGGCATACCAAAAAGAGACCCTTGTATGCAGATGGAAGAAGATAACTTGGTGAAGAACCTCCAATGCACAGCAAAAGCGTGGTGAATATTTTCTATAACAGAGATATTGTATCAGAATGATTTCTCAGAAGATCAGGATGATGGATTGCCAATCCATGACAAAGATCTCATGATGACAGAAGAAATGCCACATGGATATGTTCCAGTTTGACCCTTGCCACAATGTTGTGAACTAGCAGGAACCAAGAGGAATCCAACAATGATATACTTTATTGATCAGAGCTACATGAAGCCTTCAGAGAAAACCAGTGTTCCAGATCGAAGTACATTTGAAATCAAGCATTACATTATCCGTGATGAAGTCCAGAAAGAAGAAAGTCGTTCTCCAATACATATATCCATAGATGAGTAGATAAACAAACATTTTGGTAAAGCTTTTGTCCAAGATGAAAGAGTTTGTGTACTCAAGCTGGAGCTCGTGGAGACGACCTCCTTATTGAAAAAGAAGAAATGACTCCCAGGTTGGGAGGGAGCACTGATGTGTTATCGATTGATGGACAGTCACTTTTCAGTTCGAAAAATGGTCCAGGATGAGCAGTTCCTTTCCAGTTCGAAAAGTGGTTTGAGATTTCCGATGGACATACATTTTCCAGTTCGAAAAATGGTCCAGATCGAACGGTCATTTTCGTAATGAAAATGGTTCGATGGATTGTTGATGTACCATAGACAGCGACTTCCCATTATGGTTAGCATGGGGAGTTGTCTAGGGCAGTCTCTCTTCTTGAGGGTTACTCAAGAAGACTGGCCCACCTCGCCGGACAGTGATTTTCCATTGTGGTTAACATGGAGAATGGTCTGTTTTGGAGGTTGGTGCAGGACAGTCATTTCTTTTGGAAATGGTCCGGACAGTCATTTCTTAGGGTGGATTCATCCTCTCCAGGTTGCACTTTTTTTAGTGTCGGAGGAATGGCCCGGGGTGGGGAATGGTCCAGGTTCAGCAATCAGGGACAGACATTCCTTAGGGCAGACTCATTATCTCTAGGTTACACTTTGTTTAGTGTCGAAGGAATGGCCCAGGGTGGGAAATGGTCTGGGCTCAGAAATCAGGACAATTATTCTTCCTTGCTTGAGAAGAATAGTCCAGATAGCTCATCATTGATGTTTGACTTTCTGAGGGTAGATGCTCTTCCAGATCTCACAGATGTGAGTGGAAGAATGGCCCAGATGTTTCAGTTTATATCATAACACTGTTTTCTATGCAGGTGATATCAGATGATTGTTATGGAGACTGTATGTCTCTGGACAGTAGATGTATGCTACTGTGGTGTATGTGTTCCACTGATTGTGATTATATGTCATTGATCAAGTATCTGTGTGCTACTTGGTGTGGTAGGTACCACTGGATTATAGTTGTGTACTACTATGGATAGACACAGTTGTGTTCTATTGTATGATATTGTTCCAATTGAATTGAACACTATCAGCAGTGTTTAAAATGATTATCAGTTAGATGGATGATCAATGAACAGATATTTCCCAAACAAAAAATGGTTCAGAACATTTACTCTTCTAGATTAGAAGAAAGGCTCTTGTGTCACTCTGTGGAGTGAGTATCATGTCTGATTACTCAGATAGAGTATGGTTCCGAGAGATGATGCAGCTGATGACACTGATGGTGATAATGGTGCTCATGATTTAGTCATGAGATAGTCTAGACGACTATGTTGATGCCACCGGGTGAATGGTATGTTTTGTGCTCAAGACCATTACTTGTAATAACTCCCTAGCTAGGAGGGAGTGTTGATATTATGGTAGTTGTGGGAGGTATTTACCTCCACATGTAAACCTGACGAGAATATAATATTTCGGGAAGCAAGAAAAAAACCTACTGAGTTGGCTAATAACCCTAGAAGACATGTTGGCTTAAGAAGATAACTTGTATTAGGTTATTAGCCTCCAAGAGAAGAAGTCGGCCAGAAGAAATAATATATATTGAACAGACAGATACCCAGAATGAGAAGTCAGCCCAGGCAGTTAGCCAAAATTACTATAAATACAGGAGGCTAGTCTTTGTTCTGGCAGGCGGTCTCAGAATTGCAAAGTAACACTTTTGCGCACTGCAGTGCCTAGTTTTGTGCCCGGGTTTGGAGGAGAGTTGCCATTGCAGCTGCTGCAGCTAGTAGATCACGTTTGGCTTGGACTATCTCTTGGTTAGGGTTTGGACTCTCTGATCATCTCTTATTGGTGCGCTATCCTTGGGGAAAGGTGCGCTACCCTTTGTTTGGATATCTAGCCCAGGGTTTGCTTCTGAAGTGATTCTCAGTCAAGGTTAAGGTGCTCGGAGGGTGGCTTCGGCCTATGGTTGGGTGACAATAGTGATATTTTCAATGGTAAAACGAGCACATCCATTATATTCTAACAAGAACCGCATTGATGAAGACCTCTAATCTGTTGGAGATATTCGTTACATCGTGTCTACTTAGTTCGTTGACTGTTGCACCGAGAACACTTTTGTGAATTGTATCCAAGCCGACTCATTTCTACCGCATTGTGTTTATTGAGATCGACACATGTTCCATTCCATTGCGCACTCATTCATCCCCCTGAGTTATCTTATCTAAGTGTGTGTGTCAGACGAGCTCAGGACCACAGAGAAAGTCGTCGAAGAAGTTCTCATCGATCTCATGGCCGAGAAAGTATTGTTTGCAGGTATTCAAGCATCATCAACGAGAGGAGTGCAAGCCTCTCCATCGATTGCTCGCGGATCCGAACCATCCCGACCAGCAACAGAGAAGAGAACTAAGCACAGAGATGACCTAGCGAACGCAAAGTTAATCTCGACCATCTTACCCGACTACATCCCCCCTCTGGTCGGCACGATGAGTCGTGACAGTGTCCCGAGGGACTTTGATTACACCATGGTGACTGCGTACCTCCCGAAGGGGATACGTGGAGTTAAAACGTAGCAGGATAAGATCACGATGTTGAAATTCAGCGACTTCAAATTAGGAGACCGCAAGAACCATAGGATGCTCGCCTCTTACAAATATTTGACCAGGAAGAAGGGAAAGAACTCGAAAATAATCCCCCAACCATGGACTATGGACCTCACGCAGTCCACCCTCTTGAATGTAATGAAGATACCACACTTTGGAAGGCACCAGGAGGTTAACACGTGCGTTAAGCTCCTGTTGTTGTGCTTCCATGGAAGCTATCTATGGCTAGACCAACACATCACAATCAATTCGCCATTGATCCATAGGATCACTAGATTGAGCATGCAAGGACCCGACCTGCAGTACTTTTATCCAAGGAAGGCTACAAATCGTGCATTAGCACAGAAGATCAAAGACACATATGACGATGTAGAAAAGGGAATGTGAGGCTAGAAGGTATCTTCCATCTAAAATGGCGCAGTGCACCTGGCCTGCCAGATGATCGTAGGAAATGTCGTGAAAAAGAACATACCTACATAGGTTACAAGATTCGTGGTTGACCTCGTCGGGAAATCTGTAGAAGGACTCCAGATGAACTAGGCGAAGTACCTAGTCAACCAACTGTAATTAGATTGTCGCGAAGCTCAGGATCAGGGCTATGAGTTCCACTTTAGCTAGCTCCTGATCCTTATCGCATTTACCACTTGGGAGATGTCGGAAGGTGCGACCTTCTCGTACATTGAGTCGTTCGAGCCGCTTGTTGGGAAGTTCACCACACTCTGGTATTCGAGCGATATGGGAAAACAATGGCAGTCAAACGTGGTCTTTCATACATACTATCTCCAACTGAAGAGGGCCATCAAAGTTGTCCCTCGCATGATGCCAAACACCCTACATCGGTTCCGACCCCTCATTAAGTTTTGCGTAGATCAACACTTCATTTATATCACCGCACGCGTGGATGAGCACAAAGAAGAGCTTCAGTCATACTACAAGCTTACATAGGAGGACCTCGAAGAGATAACCAAGGACTAGTCTGTAGACCTCCTTATCCCCACTGACCCCACAGAAATGTCAGACCTTGAACTAATCGGCAGCCCTGAGACCACTCATGAAGCAAAGGATACGCATGGACCTAGCAGAAGGAAGAAGACCAAAGAGGTCCAAAACTTGAGCAACGCATCGGAAGGAACGACTTCAGTATCACCTGGCCGAGGGGGTGATGACGAAGTAGAAGAGACAAATGGAAAAGAAGACCAGCAGAAGCAAGGAGAAGTAACACCGCCTAGGGATCCTGCTGATGAGGTTGATCCCTTGAAGAAAAGGAAGGTTTCTCCCACGAAACCCACTGCCCGAAAGAAATCCAGAGCCACCTTGACTAAGATGCAGACTGTGCTCACTGTAGATGACTTCGACTTCATCATCGCAGCTGTAGCAGATGCCTCGCAGGACATCTTGCAGAAACATGAAGCCAAGAAGGAGGAGATGTACAACAAAATCGAGGTTGAACTCAGAGGGGTACAACAGTCCCTTCAATCCAGCCGCGTAGTATCCATTGCGCCCCCGCCATCAGAAGAACCAAAGTTGGGAGATGAGCCTGCCCAACTCCGCAGACTAGCTGATGCGATCGAAGCTCACCTTAGTCGAGCACAAGCTGAGAAAGACCAGGCCACAACGGCCCTGAAACAAGCCCAAGAAGAAATGGTAGAGCAGCGTGAGGTTGCACAAAAGGAGAAGGATGACCTTCAAACCAAGTTTGAAGAAGAGGGCGCAGATCAAGCAAGAAAAATAGCAGTTGCTTGCAGAGTAGCTTGGAGTCAAAGAAGCAATCGACTGAGCACTTTTCTCTGTGACGGGCTTAGAGCCAAAAGCAGAAGACCAAGTGGAGCATCAAGTAGCGCAGCTCGCAAAAGTTATCTAGCAGCTTCAACAAAGAATAACATACTTAGAGCTTCGAACAGTGCCCAACACTCCACAGGATGTGCAATATCAAAGAGAAGCAACTGCTCGAAGCGCAGTTGAAAGAATCAAGGCCCTCGCCATGGAATGTAAACAACTAAGTGATCGCAACGCCCAGACTTATGAGCGACTCACAGAGGATCCTGAATTGAAGGCACTGGAGTCACAGCTCTAGGAGGCAAAGCAGCAAGTAGAAACAGTACAAGCGCAGTTGAAAAGCCCATGTCAACAGTTGATAGGATGAACCGATCCCTAGAACAATGCACTACTCAACAACACGTCCACACCATTCAGAGCAAAGTCATGGAAGTGACTCAGAGGATCCAACCTATACAGGACAAGGCTTGCTAACTGTTCGCAGAGATTGAAGGTCGAGGAGCAGAACTGGAGCAAGTCGTCACTACAGCTGAACAACGCTTAGAGGGACCTATCAACGAAGCAGTTATCCAAGAGTTCGATGAGCAAGAGGCCATGGCGCAACAACAAGTCGAAGCAGCTCGAGTCAAGCTTGAGGCTTTTGAAGCAGAACTACCCAGAACAAAGTGATTCGGGACGAGTCACAGGTGAGTGTTGGGGGCCTATTGGCCCTTGACCAAGTTTTGAGGATCCTTGGTCATGTTTGACCTACTTTTGAGACTTTGATAGGCTGTCGAAGGCAGAGCGCAAGGCGAAGCATAGATCGCGGGATATTGACCCCTTTGTAGGGCTTTTTGGGTTTTGGGTTTATGTAATAGGTATGGGATGTCGACCCATGGGTTTTACCCATGCTTAGGCCCCTTTTGTAATGTATAAATAGAAAGCTAGGCGATGTAAGTAAAGGGGGTGCTATACTAAGTGAAAGTGATTGTAAGAGGCTTTGTGCGTATTGTATGTTGAGACTTGCAGAGCTAAGTGCAAGTCATCTGTAGTGCTTTGTGCACAGACTGTGTAAGGCTCTGTTCTTGGACCTAACTTAGGGAAGGAGGATCTGGCGAGGTGCGCAGATCTCCTGTCCTATGCGGAGTTGGCTTTGAGGCTCTGTGCATGTAAGAAGATTGAAAGAAGATAATAAAGAAGACAAATAGTTGGTGGACATAGCCTCAGGGTGGGGGTGAACCACGTATATCCTGCATTGTGGTTGCTATGTGCTTTATGGTTGTTCTTTTGTCTATGTGATTGAATGCTTAGTGCATTGATATATGCTTCGAAGGATATAATATGGGAGCTTCGTGTTGAATAATGTGAATGAATGTTAGATATGATCTATGTTGGAATGCTTAGTGCTTGAATCTATTGGATCTGTGTAAATATTGCACTAGTCTATTATTAGGGTTTAGTAATATATGATCTCCCTAACTACCAACCCTTTCGACAACACTTGCGAAGCAGATGAAGTCTCACCCGAGGTAGAGGCAGGGGCGGTTGCAGGACTCAGATGTCTGCAACCTTAGCTGAGACACAGATATGTGAATATTCATTTAAGTGTATTTTCTGATGTATTTTGGCTCATATTTCTTCATGTAATATATAAGAAAAACGCATGCAATGATAATCAAATAAATCATAAACTAATAGCTATTAAACACCATAAGATAGTACCTCAATTCCTTGCTTTATTTAATTTGCACTTGGATGTCCAACATACAATGATTTCCGGATCTACATTAGTTTATATTTGCTACAACTTATATATGGCAGGAAAATCCACAAAAAAATGCATCCAAAGAAAGACAGAGTCTCCCAATAGAAACCCTCTAACAACTAGTCCAAAAATATGTAATTTCTTCAACAAAGGATGGCCCCAATGACAAAATATGTGCCCTTCTTGGTCTGAATTCGCCATGGCTAAAGATGAGGCTCGATTGATTAATGAAATGGCCAATCTCCTCATAAATAATTCACCCAAGATGTATACAAATCGATCCCAACAAGTAGAAACTGATACAACCCCAAAATATGAATATTTCAACTACCAGATGCGCCCCTCCAAGCAATATTTCGCCCTAGGTACAAAATAATGAATCTCCTCATAGATCCTCTACAAAATCTCCAAGATATACTAGATCAAGAGGTGGAATAGACATGCAAGTGAAGATCTAAGTTATATGTCTCTTTTGGATGCTAAGTCGAACTTCTCCAAGATCTCTGGTGCGCCTCTCTTAAAGAAAACTCTTTTCACAACTCGCCATGCTTCACAAATGAATGGCTGAATTGGATCTGAACTGAATAGAATGGCGATGGTGGAATCATTCACCAACTTGGTCAAGCTTGGATCATGAAAGGTGGAATCTTTCACCATCGTGTTGATCTCTAGGGTTTATTTAGTCAAAACCCCCAAGTATCTTGAGCTTTCTAGCCAAGAGGTCAGACATAAAAAAATCAGTCAACATGATGAGAGAATATGAGCCCCTATCTCTCTTTTATACCTCTTTTCACCTTTTCCCTTCAAGTGACTTTTAATTCATCTTTAATATTTTTTCATAAAATCACTTTATTAATTTAATGTACTTTCTTACTCCAAAAAGTGATTAATTCACCCCAATGACTTCTTCGACCATTGAAAGTCACTTTTCTTCATCCTATCTTGTAGATATTTTTTCCATAGTTCCAACGAGCTATTACACTAAGGTGTTTCTCCAAGAAACAAGTCCCAAATAGCACCTTTAGTGTAATTAATTAAAATATTCCTAATAATAACCTTGTTTTATTGGAATCGTCAGAATGCAACGGAACCAAGGACAAGTTGTGTGGAATGGATCCTGATGATGAAATATGATGAATAACGTAAGTCGGGCCCCATAAAACTCCTCAAAACTGCTTGAGCTCACTATCACCCCGAATTGGCTACTCTGGCAAACATCCCAAACTATAACACAAGGGAATCCAAAAATGGGGACATTATAGTCCTCCATGCCCGAATATTGTTTGTCCTCAAGCAATAACTTAATCAAATTGTGTATGATCCCAGGGTCCCATATCCACCTGGGAGACATGAAGTACTCTCCCCTCAAAGCATGGTCCCTCAAAGTGCTCACTACGCATGCCCCCGTAATGCTTTTGATGAGTAGAACGATCATGTGTAGTAGATCCTCAGTCAATTCCTCAGGCAATCGCTCTATTATGATCTCAACTCTATCAACCACTTGACTACCAATCACTCTAATCCCTGGATCCCAAATCAAGATGTGAACTACAGTGCCTTGTAAAGTATAGTCTTGTAAGACATCAACACAAAGAGTCTCCTGAATACCCCCAATCAATGGAGCAAGTAAATACAATATCCATCCCTCAAGGAATCTCTCACCTAAACTAGTCTCCAAATTACGACCTGCGGTAGTGTCCAGATCTCCTGCTAACCAAGAAGATGATCTACCCATGTACTTGATCCTCAACCAAGGAGACCCAACCTGCCACATAACGTCCTCACCTCCATCCGCTCTCAAATTCCCCCAACAATGAAAGTAATCAATCATGAGAGTCCTTGAAACTCCCATGTGTTCTAGAAGTGCACCAAACCCTGGATTAAATCATTTTGATTGTCATACCACATATCTCGGTGTTTGTTGAATTGTAAACCTCTAGTCGAAGTGTATTGATAGTTATGTTGTCATGTTTGTGATCACTAAACTTGGCCTCCCTGTCAACCCACATTGCTTCCTGCGGTGTCCCATACTTCGGCAATATCCCTATGATGTCGGCCCTACTATATAGTTCTAGTACACCAAGGTCGAGAGATGCTATCATACTCTCCCAACTCTACCCTAAAACGAGGGTGGCTAAGGAATCATGCCCTAACTCGTGATGTTGACATACCAAGCGTGCCCCCATATGCCTCATGACATCATCCTCTAGATCCTCCTAGGAGAATCTCTCTATGATTTGTTGACGGGTCCTAAAATGTCTAAGTTGTCCAACCATAGGTACACCATGTATGGTCCTCAATATCTCTGTCATGCCTTCTACGACCATACATCCTGCCAAGTGACCTCATAGTCCTCATCAGAAGCATATATCCTACTATGCTCTCTGTCCTCATCTCGATGAGACTCTGAACCTATATCAACCTCTGAAATATCCTTTGTCTCACGACTGAGGATACTCTCCAAGCCCAAGGCCTCATCTAACTGTCTCGGGTGAACCTCCCCCATCCTGCTGCATGTAATGAAGTATCCCCTGTCAGGAGGTCTCTGCCTAATAAATCTCCATGTCCCATGCAATTGCCTATCTTCCCCTATGTTTTGGTATACAATCAAAGTATCGGGGAATGCTAACAGAAATACCTGCAACTGTACATAGGACTAGGAAGTGTCATATGTGTTGGTCAATCCCAAAGGCTTGACCAACAACCCATCCACCGACATCCATGGTGAATATTCCCCTGTACTCCACACTAATATCATGTCATCGTGTACAACGGTAGGTGATTCCACACACTGATGGTTAATCACATTCCCTTTATCATCACTCATATGATTGCTGCAACTGAGAATGTGATCTCTAAGGTCCATGTATTATTGTAAAGGAGAGGGTCGCTCTCCACGGAAATATCCATGCTCCACCGAGTATGTCTCCTCTGCACTTCAATGCATCCCCCTAGATCCCACTGTACACCTTTGCATTCCCCTTGTGGATTGTTGCTCATCACTGCATGCCCCTGTATACCCATGCAAGCTCATGTATCCTCCTGCATCATCATGTATCCTGGGTGTACTGTTGGGTCAAACTCTACATGGATTTCCTCATAATTTCCCTTGGCTCTGGAATCTTCATGTGTATGTGTTTTCCCCACTGTCTCAGAGCTCCCCATGAATGGTGGTCCCTGTGACACATGAACATCCTCAAGCTTCTTTGGGTCGCATCTCCATAATCATCAGTGATCTAGGGTACCCCTCACGTTCCTCCATCAACTAGTGCTCCTCTATCAAACCACCAACATTCTCTAGTGATGTAGCTAAAGTATATATCTGACTTTCTGCTGAGATAGATGTAGTGGGTCCCTAACTAGCCTCCTCAAGGAGCTCTTTTAATCCAGACTCTGATTCTTGAAGGGTTGTCTAAGTGACTTTCAAGAATCCCATTGTGCTTACCAACTCATGAGTGAGTCAGTCCACCTCAGTCTCCTTCTCCTTCATCACCCCATGATACATCTCGCCAACCTCCATAAGGTAATCTCTATCCATAAGTAGTTGTTGGTATTTTCTCATCATCACAATCACTCTCTCCCTGAGTGTTTGAAAGTCCTCAATGGAAAACTCTCCATCTAAACTATCTTGTGCCATTGTAGCCCTCCAATAATACTCTGCCACCAACATGTGTGTATCATCAATGTGTCTAATGACTACCATGATCATGTCCTCTCTGACCCTCATTTGTCCTTCCAAATGATGTGACTCATGAACCTAATGAAGTGTTACCTCATAACTCTCGCTTCTAATGTCAACAGTGGAATCCTCATCAACACACTCCTCAAGAGATAAGGCGCCACACTGCCCATTGTCCCCTGTGCTACCGAATCCCCTTGTATGCCATTGTACATCATCATATATTGTTGCCTCAATCTGAACCGCATTGTATCATGTATGTACATTTGTATTCTCCTATGCACTCACCCTACTAATGTCATATGTACCTGGATCCCATATTGATGTGTCTATATTTGTGATATGGCATCCCGACAAACAAGGATTGCATTCCTGTCACTGTAGGTCGGTCCTTGAAGTAAGTGTCCCATCAATATTTCAGTCTCCACAACCTAATATATCGAGGACTCCCCAAAAGAGATGACTCACTCTCCCCATAATGGAAGGTATGTATATAGTCATCTGTCTCCAAGTCATGCCTCTCCTCCTGTACCTACAGATCTAAATGTCCCTTTTGTTCAATCACTACACAAGGCTCCTCTACCACATCTTGAATGCCACTGATATCCTCATGTGTCATGGATAGCATAGGTGACTGAGAAGATGAGGAATGTGTTATGCTCAACTCCATAGGAGGCTCATCATCCCCCATGCATGACTTCCTATTCATGTCAACACCCAAAGGTAGGTCACCCAACATTTGAATCTCATCATGCCTAGGTGCTAACACATCTGAGCCCTCACAAGCACTCTGGTCATCACTCTGTCTATCAGATGCGTGGGTGTCACTGGCCTCATGGAATTTCTCTAATGAAGCATATAAGGTTGCCTCCTCATGCCCAACCAAATGGTCAAACTGAGGTGTTGTCCTCTCCATATCAAGCTCCTCAGCGTATCCCGCATGTGTGCTAACCTAAGAAGATAGCTCTATTGATGGTGCATCCCTTGCTGCCAATCTTTCATCCTCATCAAATGCATACTCTTCATCATCATTGTCATAGTGCACCTCGACGTAATGCACTTTCCCCTTGACCCTACATCTGTGATATGGCTCCCAAGGCTCCTTACAATCGTAGCAAAGTTCCTTGTCATTCTTTCTCGTTGATCAGTGAGGCTCTAATCTCCTTATTTTCTCTTCACTTCGTTGCTTATCTAAAAACTTGGGTATAACCCTTCCATTGGGTAAGGCTTGTCCATGCATCCTCCTATTTGTGATCAAACCTATGCAATATTCCTTTGGTCTTCCCTTGTATTTTATGTTGCAATACTCACCCAAGGTGACCAGTCTCCAGAATCCTGCACTCAGAGAGTTATACTCTCTTTCCATGGCCTCAAATTCACTCTCCATCAATAAATCACAAAATCACAGGCTCGCAGGAATATAAGCTCTGATACCACTGTAATTTTCCCAACTATTTGTTGTCTCATTTAACTCAAGTTTAAGGGATGAAGTTTATGTCAAACACATCACATGCAACACCTAAAACCCTTCCCAATGAGTGGGTGTTCTGAATTTGTGTTGGATGTTATGTTTATTTGTAGTTGGTTGGTTCAAGTGTCTTGTCAAACACTTTGTGTGCAATGGTTGTAACATTCATTTAAGTGTATTTTCTGATGTATTTTGGCCCATATTTCTTCATGTAATATATAAGGAAAACACATGCAATGATAACCAAATAAATCATAAACTAATAGCTATTAAACACCATAGGATAGTACCTCAAATCCTTGCTTTATTTAATATGCACTTGGTTGTCCAACATACAATAATTTCCATATTTGAAATGTATTTACTACAGCTGATATATGGTTGGAAAATAAATACAAAACACAGCCAAAGAAAGATAGAGTCTCCCAATAGAAACCCTCTAAAAATTGCTCCAAAAATATGTAATTTCTTCATCAAATGATGGCCCAATGACAAAATATGTGCCATGCTTGGTTTGAATTCGCCCTAGCTGAAGATGAGGCTCGATCCACCAATGAAATGGCCAATATTCTCATAAATAATTCACCCAAGGTGTATACAACTCGATCCCAACAAGTAGAAACTGATACAACCCCAAAATATGGAGATTTCCACTACCAGATGCGTCCCTCCAAGGAATACTTCGCCCTGAGTACAAAATAATGAATCTCATCACAGATCATCTCCAAAATTGCCAAGATCTAATAGATCGGGAGGTGGAATAGATATGCAAGTGAAGATCTGAGGTATATGTCTCTTCTGGATGTTAATTCAAACTTCTCCAAGATCTCAGGTGCGCCCCACTTGAAGAAAACCCTTCTCACAATTCGCCTTGCTTCACAAATGAATGGTTGAAATAGATATGAACTGAATAGAATGGCAAGGGTGGAATATTTCACCACCTTGGCCAAGTTTGGATCAGAAAAGGTGGAATGTTTCACCACTATGCTTATCTGTGGGGTTTATTTAGTCAAAAATCTCAGAACCCCCAATTATCTTGATTTTTCTAGCCAAGAGGCTAGACATAAAAAATAAAACAACATAATGAGAGAATATGAGCCCCTATCACTTTTTATATCCCTTTTCACCTTTTTCCTTCAAGTGACTTTTAATTCATCTTTAATATTTTCTCATAAAATCACTTTATTAATTTAATGTACCTTTTTGCTCCAAAAAGTGATTAATTTACCCCAATGACTACTCCAGCCACTAAAAGTCACTTTGTTTCATCCTATCTTGTAGATATGTTTGCCCTGGTTCCAACGAGAAATTACACTAAGGTGTTTCTCCAAGAAATAAGCCCCAAATAGCACCTTTAGTGTAATTAATTAAAATATGCCCAATAATAACCTCATTTTACGAGAATCGTCGGAATGAAACGGAACCAAGAAAAAGTTGTGCGGAATGGATCTTGATGATGAAATATGATGAATAATGTAATTCGGGCCCCCATAAAACTCCTCAAAACCACCTGAGTTCACTATCACCCCCGATTGGCTACTCTAGCTGGCATCCCAAACTGTAACATAAGGGAATCGAAAAATGGGGACATTACAAGGTAAAATGTTGTTTTGGTACTATTATCCCCCACTTTTAGGGATAACTAAGGAGATTATGTCTCGAGGCCCACAGGTCCTAAACATGGAGTACCGAGAGCCATATCGACTTGAGCATGGCCCTGGAGGGCCCATCTTTTCTTCCTTTCAACGCCTCAACTTTGTCAGCAGCAACAACATCCATCACCTCAGCTTGGTCCTGTATCAGAGATGGTTCTTGCTCCATGAGGTAATGAGTCCGGGTATCATGGTATGTGTCACTTTGATCCTCAAAACCTTTAAATATGTGCATCTCATTCTTTTGTTTCTAACGAGTGCTTGGATCTTATACTTATCCACTTAACCATGTCTGGGGGAAATGACAGGATGCCCTAGTAAGTCTGTTCCCATAGGTTTTGAGTTGCCACTAGGGGGATTTCTGAAAATTCATTGTCTGCTCCCATCATACTTACCACTTTCCATCTTACTTCTCGCTCATCCATCCCATTACATTGGTCCGAGAATTGGGTTGGCCAATCATTTAAGGGTTGCACCTTGCCTTGTGGGAAGAAGGGGCTAAAAGCCCAGAAGTTAAAAGCAAGTTAGCAAAAGATAAAATCCTAAAGAAATAAAACCTCGAGATGCTTCGCCCAAGGATCCTCGAGAAAGCAGTAAAAGGCTTCTCAGCAAGAAACTAGAGGGACCCATAAAAATTATAAAAAAAGACCTAGTCAGAGGATAGGGGGTCTCATCACGAGCCAGCCTATTAGGTCCATGGGCACCTAGCAGTATGACACTATTAATAGTTGGTTACCACACCAGGGTAATCGCTCTTGGTTGCATGGCCAAGAGAAAGGATGTCTCATCATGAGTCTGCCTTCTCATCTCTGTGAAAGTGCTCGTGGGTAACATTGCCACCACTGGTCACCACGCCAAGGCAGTGTCCCCTTATTAGCTTCTTGAAGAAAAAGAAATAAAGAACAAAGAATAAAAGGCATGAATGGGCTTGCAAACATTTGCATCTAGGACAGGTGCAACTCGCCTTCTACAAAGGCACCCACAGGTAAGCCTTTCATTTCCCTACTATCACTGCACCCCTTGTCAAGACATCCCTTATCCACCTCACCCATTAACGTGACTTGGATTTAATCTCTTCCGGAAACATCCCTTTTCTAGTGGACACTAGCCCAATAGGACGCCCTATCACTTCCTCCAAACTTGCATTGCAAATTTGTATAATGTCTTTGAGCATTTGATTGAGTAAAAGGGGTTTTATGCACATGTTTAATAATATTGATGATTAGATGTGATTGACATTGCTATGATCCCTGTGACTTATGAGCCCATGGAGGGTGTATCTGTTGATGTGCAGGATCATACTCGACGAACAGGTACCACATTGGACAGGTACACATGGGGAGATGATTAGTTCGGACCTCCATGGGGCTGAAGATCCCACCATATGGATGTTGAGACCCCAGCAGGGGGGAGAGACAGGACAGAGTGTTTTCACCAGGGAAGAGCATAGCGTTTCACCATAGGCAACTGAGAAGACCTATATTCAGGGAGTTTGTGCCCTTTCCACTGAGACATTGGCCATGGAAGGTCCATAACGTCACCCATTATGCCTATGACGTCATCCAAAATTATGGACGTTTTGGGAGGCAGTTGTGGCAGGATTGGCACGTGTGGTAGATTCTAGAGGCCCAAGGAGGACTAACGTTTTTCTTCAGAAGGCCACATTTTCCCTAGAAAGGGATAATGTCACCCTAAAAGGGCATGACATCCTCATTATTTGCTTGATTAGGGTTTCATTATGAATTTTAATGTAAAACAATATTATTGTGTATTTTGGCCTTGTCATCCTTTTGATGACCTAAAATTTAATTAAGGTCATTAGTATGGTATATATTGAGGGTTTTAACTCTCATATTTTCATCATCTTTGACTCACCACTTGGTGAGGTCTGAAATTTTCGGCCCTCTTAGGGTTATTAGCTGAAATTGTGGCGCACTTGTTGAAGGAGACTTCTTTTGGTGATTTTTTGGCATTTATCTTGGTGGAAGTTTTACAACTAGGGTTTGGCTATATGAATGCTTGGTGGATGTAAGTAAATTTCTGCAAAACACTTCTTTATTGAATGGTTATGGTATTGTTTACTTGCATTTTGTTATTATAATTTGCTCGATTAAACCCTAGGTGACAAGAACATGTTGGTGTCCTTGTCTCATGTCCCTACTAAGTTAAAGAGTCATTTGGTTTTGCTGAAGTTAGATAGAACAAGATCATGTCCTCATTAGATAGAACAAGGAAGGAGAAAATGCACTAAGGCCTAGGATTTCTGCACCTTAGTGAGTCGTTTACCCTAGGGTTTGATTGATGAAGCCTTGCTTTAGCAACACTTCATCATCAAACTCTCTTGTCCTTAGCCATACCATCTATCACTCAAGCTAGTCGTTTTTATTCATGTCAATGAGCTGAAGAAGGAGGAGAAAGCACTAAGGCCTAGGGTTTCTACACCTTAGTGAGCCTTTCTCCCATAGGGTTTCATTGTTGAGGCCTTTCTTTAGCAAGACCTCAACATTTAACCCTCTTGTCTTCAGCCATATCATTTCTTTCTCAAGCTAGCCATTTAAATTTGTCTTTTGAGCTAGAGAAGGAGGAAGACGCACTAAGGCCTGGGTCATCTACACCTTAGTGAGTCGTCTCCCCTAGGGCTTTGACTTGTTGAAGCCTTGCTTTAGCAACACTTCAACATCAAACCCTCTTGTCTCTAGCCCTATCACTATCATCACGACCCTTCAACAGTTGTGTCCATTTTTTTTTTACTCCATTTTCCCTAATAAAGCATTGATCTAAGACCTCCATTGTTTGAATACCCTTGAACACATACAACTTCTAAACATTCTTGAACAATCATTAACTACTTCTAACCTTAGCTTAGACTAACATTTACTAACCCTATTGTTATTATCATCTACTTGAGTTATCTTTATACATTGCAGCATTGATTTATCTTTAAAGTAATTGAATGATTGGCTAAGGCGTTGTTTCTAGTATTGATATTGTTACATTGATTTCCATTAGCATTCATTGTGAAGTGACATATTATAATCATTGCCATTGTACATCATTGACTTGCTTCATTAATATTGTTTATCAATTGTTTTATATCAGAAGTCCTTAATTATATGAAGTACTAACCAAGCAAGTGATCTTGCATATGAATAGTTTTTTTGTTGCTTTGTCTCAGGCAGGTATACCTTTTGGTTATTACTCATCTTTATTGGCTGATTAGCCAGGACTTTCTGATCGGTGATGACTTGTGAAGGGAACTATTATACTTAGCCTTTCAAGCCTTTGCCTTCTCAAAACCCTAGGTCACTGAGGACGTCTCCCTTGGGCCTTACCTCCCTAAACAGAAGGAGCTATCCCATTGAGGTGACAGTGGTGGGATAGTCTCAGTTACACCAGTTTTCCCTCCTTTCATCCGTCTTTTACCTTAACTACAAACTGTGCGATCACATTTTGGCGTCGTTGTCGGGGAAAACTGAGTCAATTCTCCTCAAGATGACACTTTTTCGGTAAGCCTTTCCTCAAGAGACTTTATCCTACAAGCTTACCTGGCGACTCCACTTAGGGTGATTCCCTTATTTCTTTGATAATTTTAAGAAAATTATCTGGCAACTCCATTGAGGATGAAGACAACTATGACTTCTCAATGGGATCTGGGAAACTACAAGCCTTTAGACATGAGTAACATCCTAGGGTACCCTCAACAAATTCCCTTTGAATACAAAATTTTTCTCCCTAGATTCACTGGCGGTGATAGGGAGAGAGTTGACTATCACATGAGAAACTTCTGGAATTTCTTTCTATCCTACCTTATCACTGATGATGCTGAAGACTTGGTCACAAAACTTTTCTCTACCAGTATTAATTGCAATGCTAGAGAATGGTATGACAACCTCCCCAATGCCAACATCACAACTATGGAACAATTTGAAGAAACTTTTCTCATGAGATGGGGTATTCAGTTGGAAGACATCCCAATACTAATAGAAAGACTCGAGCATATGAAGCAAGTTGAGGATGAAACTGTCAGAGACTTCCAGGATAGGTTTGAGAACATGTTGTATCATATTCCTAAAAGCCATCATCCTGAAGAGAAGTACCTTTTCCACCTCTATACCCATGTGCTTTTGGTGCATATGGGTTTTCCCCTCAGTAAGATGAGCCCAAGCACGCTCAATGAAGCTTACAACATGGCTGTGAGAATTGATCAAAACATCTCCTTATCCGAGATAAGATACCTTCTTACTGCAGGTACTCTTAGTATGGAAAGTTCGTTTTCCCTTGAGAACTTCATTGTTGATTTCCAAGAAGAAGGGGAACAAACCATAGATCAACATGGGACTGCTAAAGACACAGTTGAGGAGTTGGAACCTAAGAAAAATGACGGAATATCAACCTGTGCTCCTCCCTCTAAGAATTTGTCCACAAGCATTTTCCACCTACACAACAAGACGATGAGGTTCGTTACTTTCCTTTTCAGGATTTTGACAATACCTTGTTCTATGATTCAGAGAGTAAAGGAGGAATGGAATCCCTAAAAGAAGTAGATCTTCCTTGTTGTACAATTAAAGATGAAGTGACGATTCATGAGGACGAAACAATGACGCGTGTTGAAGACACCCAAGTCCTCAAGGCTCCTACACAAGAAGAAATAGTAAGTTACCCTCCTCTCCAAGATTTTGATGATTTTCTACTTTATGATTTGGGAAATGAGGAGGAGATGGATGAGCCTTTGAATGTTATAAATCCTCCATGTTATGATACTGACACTGACATAGTTGATAATGATGAGTTCATATATGTTGGAAGACATAAATGGGATGTAGTTGGTTTTCATATGGACTCCATTTACGACATTGAGAATCATTTCCAAGTGTTGCCTCCACAGTTATCACGACATATTACTTTTGATTTTGACCAGTGGCAACAAGGGGATGATATATTTATTGATGTTCCCCAAACACCCAAGGTTGACCTAGTACCATGTTTTCCTGATGATTTTCGGTCTTACCTTGAGGGTTTTGATGAGTACTCCTCTGAGCACTTGGATTCATTCTATAAGAGGATTATCAACCACCGATGTGCTCAAGTTTTTATAGGACTAAGAACTTTGTTTTCCTAAAGAAGGATTCTCGTGACATCTTTCTCCAGCCACCTCTAATAACTTTACCTTGTTGTGTCATTAAAGGTGTAGTTGGGAATTATATCTTTTGTATTGAGTTTCCTCTTAGGCAAACCCTAGAGTCCAAGGGTTGGTTGAATACTTCAAGAGTAAGTCTGTCATCTTAGTTTTTCAACTTTCCCTTAAGAGTTTGCCAATCATCTACTAGATCCATGTCAATCTCTTCCTTGGCTTCAGAGTGTGAGGAAGTCCTAGGTAGCCAGTTTGCAGACCTTTTGAGTTAGTGCTCTGAGCCTTTGATTTTTTACGATCCCTTCCTGAAGTGGATTGAGCACCTTCCTCAGAGATTGACTTGGCATGATTTTATCCCTCCCACCTGCCTCCATGAGTTAGACTTTGTGATTTCCGATAATACGATATATTCTCTAACCCATGTTATTTTTATGCTTAACTTATCACTGTTTTGGTTTATGATGAAGCAAAAAGGTAGGTATTGTGGGGCATTGTTGGATTGGTTTCATTGGTCGTTTGACTACACCTAACATCTAGTCAACAGTTAAGTACAGGTAAGTAGGCATTTGCATTCATTGTATTATACCATCTGCATTGCATGTTAGAGTAGTTTTCTTTTACACTTATACATATGTTTGTTTTCAATTTTATATGTATGAGTTTGGGGTGATATCACCACCCCAAATGATTACTGATAGTTGCTATTGAGATCAAGCAGGTTACAAGTTATGCCAGAGATGTTGAGGTTCTCATGCACTCTACGGTGAGTACATGTCCCCGAGTTGGAGCCAGATGTTATCCCCCACTTTTAGGGATAACTAAGGAGATTATGTATCGAGGCCCACATGTCCAAGACATGGAGTACCGAGAGCCATATCGACTTGAGCATGGCCCTGGAGGGCCCATATTTTCTCCCTTTCAACGCCTCCACTTTTTCAGTAGCAGCAACATCCATCACCTCGGCTTGGTCCTGTATCAGAGATGGTTCTTGCTCCATGAGGTAATTGTATATTCTAACCTTGTACAATATCTACTGCAAACTGATATTCAGAAAAGAACAGAAAAGATACAATGGAAAATAAAAACATTACACAGAGATTTTTCACCTGGAAACCCAAACCGGGA
>JZKD02S1610475.1:544532-564871 GCA_000966675.3 Picea glauca
AAAAAAAAAAAAAAAAAAATTCGAGGGCGCTGCCCCCGAACCCCCACGCGGGGGGCTCCGCCCCCTGCATCCCCCTCTAACCCCCCTGTGCGCCCGGCGCAGGCGCTTAGACACTACTACTCGTGCAAAGAATATAACACATACCCAACAGTAATGAGTCCGGGTATCATGGTATGTGTCACTTTGATCCTCAAAACCTTTAAATATGTGCATCTAGTTCTTTTTGTTTCTAACGGGTGCTTGGATTTTATACTTATCCACTTGACCATGTCTGGGAGAAATGATAAGATGCCCTAGTAAACCTATGCCCATAGTTTTTGAGTTTCCACTAGGGGGATTTATGAAAAGTCATTGTTCGTTCACGTCATACTTACCACTTTCCATCTTACTTCCTGCTCATCCATCCCATTACATTGGTCCGAGCATTGGGTTGGCCAATCATTTAAGGGTTGCACCTTCCCTTGTGGGAAAAAGGGGCTAAAGGCCCAGAAGGTAAAAGCAAGCTAGAAAAAGATAAAATCCTAAAGAAATAAAACCTCAAGATGCTTTGCCTAGGGATCCCCGAGAAAGCAGTAAAAGGATTCTCAGCAAGAAACAAGAGGGACCCATAAAAATAATAAAACAAGACCTAGTAAGAGGATAGGGGGTCTCATCACGAGCCAACCTATTAGGTCCATGGGCACCTAGTGGTATGACACTACTAGCAGTTGGTTACCACGCCAGGGTAGTGACTCTTGGTTGCATGGCCAAGATAAAGGGGGTCTCATCATGATCCAGCCTTCTCATCTCTGTGAAAGTACTTGTGGGTAACATTGCCACCAATGGTCACCACGCCAGGGCAGTGTCCCCTGATTAGCTTCTTGAAGAAAAAGCAATAAAGAACAAAGAATAAAAGGAATGAATGGGCTTGGAAACATTTGCATCCAAGATAGGTGCAACTCGCCTTCTACAAAGGCACCCACAGGTAAGCCTTTCATTTCCCTGCTATCACTACACCCCTTGTCAGTACATCCCTTATCCACCTCACCCATTAAAGTGACTTGGATTTAATCTCTTCTGGAGACATCCCTTTTCCAGTGGACACTAGCCCAATAGGACGCCTTGTCACTTCCTCCAAACTTGCATTGCAGATTTGTATAATGTCTTTGAGCATTTGACTGAGTAAAAGGGGTTTTATGCACATGTTTAATAATATTGATGATTAGATGTGATTGACATTTATATGATCCCTGTGACTTATAAGCCCATGGAGGGCATATCTGTTGATATGCAGGATCATACCCGATGAACAGGTACCACATTGGACATGTACACATGGGGAGATGATTAGTTCAGACCTCCATGGGGTTGAAGAGCCCACCAGATGGATGTTGAGACCCTAGTAGGGGGGAGAGACAGGACAGAGTGTTTGCACCAGAGAAGAGCAGAACGTTCCACCAGAGGTAGCTGAGAAGACTTGTACCCAGGGGGGTTGTGCCCTTTCCACTGATACGTTGGCCTTGGAAGGGCCATAACATCACCCATTATGCCTATGAAATCATTCAGCATTATGGATGTTTTGGGAGGAAGTTATGGCAGGATTGGCACGTGTGGCATCTTTTAGAGGCCCAAGGAGGGCTAACGTTTTGCTCCAAAAGGCCACATTTTCCCTAGAAAGGGCTAATGTCACCCTAAAAGGGCATGGCGTCCTCATTATTTTCTTGATTAGGGTTTCATTATGACATTTTAATGTAAAATAGTATTATTGTGTATTTTGGCCTTGTCAGCCTTTTGATGACCTAAAATTTAATTAAGGTCATTAGTATGGTATATATTGAGGGTTTTAATTGTCATATTTTCATCATCTTTGAATCACCACTTGGTGAGGTCTGAAATTTTTGGCCCTCTTAGGGTTATTAGCTGAAATTGTGGTGCACTTGTTGAAAGAGGCTTCTTTTGGTGATTTTTTGAAATTTATCTTGGTGGAAGGTTTACAACTAGGGTTTGGCTATATGAATGCTTGGTGGATGTAAGTAAATTTATGCAAAACACTTCTTTATTGAATGGTTATGGTATTGTTTACTTGCATTTTGTTATTATAATTTGCTTGATTAAACCCTAGGTGACAAGCACATGTTGGTGCCGTTGTCTCATGTCCCTACTAAGTTAAAGAGCCATTTGGTTTTGCTGAAGTTAGATAGAGCTTTGTCATAGCAACACTATAATCCTATTTTTCTAGCCTAGCCATTTTTTATCTTGTCTTTGAGCCAAGGAAGGATAAAACACACTAAGGCCTAGGGTTTCTACACCTTAGTGAGTCATTTTCCCTAGGGTTTGATTGATGAATCCTTGCCTTAGAAACACTTCATCATCAAGCTCTCTTGTCCTTAGCCATAGCATCTATCACTCAAGCTAGTCGTTTTTATTCATGTCAATGAGCTGAAGAAGGAGGAGAAAGCACTAAGGCCTAGGGTTTCTACACCTTAGTGAGCCTTTCTCCCCTAGGGTTTCATTGTTGAGGCCTTTATTTAGCAAGACCTCAACATTTAACCCTCTTGTCTTCAGCCATATCATTTCTTTCTCAATCTAGCCGTTTAAATTTGTCTTTTGAGCTAGAGAAGGAGGAAGACGCACTAAGGCCTAGGTCATATACACCTTAGTGAGTCGTCTCCCCTAGGGTTTGACTTGTTGAAGCCTTGCTTTAGCAACACTTCAACATCAAACCCTCTTGTCTCTAGCCCTATCACTATCATCACGACCCTTCAACAGTTGTGTCCATTTTTTTTTACTCCATTTGCCCTAATAAAGCATTGATCTAAGACCTCCATTGTTTGAATACCCTTGAACACATACAACTTCTAAACATTCTTGAACAATCATTAACTACTTTAAACCTTAGCTTAGACTAACATTTACTAACCCTATTGTTATTATCATCTACTTGAGTTATCTTTATACATTGCAGCATTGATTTATCTTTAAAGTAATTGAATGATTGGCTAAGGCATTGTTTCTAGTATTGATATTGTTACATTGATTGCCATTAGCATTCATTGTGAAGTGACATATTATAATCATTGCCATTGTACATCCTTGAATTGCTTCATTAATATTGTTTATCAATTGTTTTATATCATAATTCCATGATTATATGAAGAACTAACCAAGCAAATGATCTTGCATATGCATAGTTTCTTTGTTGTTTTTTCTTGGGCAGGTACACCTTTTGGTTATTACTCATCTTTATTGGTTGATTGGTCGGGACTTTCTGATCGGTGGTGACTTGTGAAGGGGACTATTATACTTAGTATTTCAAGCCTTTGCCTTCTCAAAACCCCAGGTCATCGAGGACGTCTCCCCTGGGCCTTACCTCCCTAAACAGAAAGAGTTGTCCCATTGAGGTGACAGTGGTAGGATAGTCTCAGTTACGCCAGTTTTCCCTCCTTTCATCTGTCTTTTACCTTAACTACAAATTGTGTGATAACAGGTACCTTCCTAGAACAAGAACACTTTGTAACATATATAGTATGATTTCCAAGTATAAACAAAGAATCGTTACCCTATGAGACACTAAACAAATGGAAATTGCAATAGCTAGTACAAATTTGCAGCAGTACACCTGTGTTATAATAGCAATTTAAATTTGTAACAGGAGCAATAAATATGCTTCAGGATTGCAACAATTTATAAGGAAAACTTAGCATAAATCCACTAGATTAATATCCAATTGTTAGATGCAATTTCTGGGTATGGTAGGCCACCTTTAGATCAATCTATGCAACAAATAAGAGTGTATTTAGATGGTTGTAGAAAAAATTTGCAACAAGAAGTTTACTAGTCAATTAGCTTGAATTAGTGTTAGTGGAGTTAGTAGGAAGCTTGAGAGAATAAAAATAGAGTGTTTGTTGATCACTTTCACCACAAGAGAGTTTAGAGATTAGTGTCATTGAGGGCTATGGAGTCTTTACAACAACAATGCAATATGTTTGGAAACAAAACTAGCAAATATTTAAGAAGTAGGGATTAAACTCTAAGGTGCTAGCACATTAGGGTGTTAGTGTTTAAGCATTAAGGAGAGGGATTTCTAGAGTGCAAGCACTTTTGGGATCTAACAACCTTTTCTCCCATCTTAAGTTCTTCAACTAGGTCACAATCAAAAGTCTAGGACCAAAATCCTCTATTACTTTAGGGCTTTAGGAGTCCAACCCTAGCTAGGATTTCTTTACAAATATTTTGGACAAAATTAACCTTGTGAGAGGAATCACTTATGCTCCTCTCTTAGGGTTTTACCAAACAAGATTTCAAGCATGAACAAGCAAAATTCACCATGAAACATTAATAACATGAAATAAAATGCATAAATTTACTTACTTCACCAAGATATTACAAGAGTAAACCCTAATTGCAACAATACCATCCAAAAATTAGCAAAGAAGATCCATCACTTGAACATACAAGCATAGAGCATAGTAGAAGAGAGAGATAACCCAAGATAAGGAAAAAAATTTAGACGTGTTCTATCACAAATGGTGAGAGGATGTGATGATAAATGAAATTTCAAGGTGCTTTATTTATATGTAGCTACCTTATTTGTCCAATATAAATTGTCAACAACAAAATATAAGAGGGTCAACCCCTCTAATTTGTCTTTACATTATGAAAAATTGAAAAATACATAAAAATAAACCCTAGAAGGGTGACGTTGTGCCCCTAGAAGGGTGGCATAGGCTCTCGAAGTGCAACATCAAGCATTAAGTAGGGGAATGTTGGGCCTCCAAAGGCAATGTGTAATGCTCTCACATGCCAAAGTGTCATGCCATGGGTCTTCTCTTGTCAAATCACCTCTGGAACCATCTCATCCATCAAACCCTAGCCTAAAGGTGACGTCAAGGGATTGAAGGGTGACGTACTAGGCCTCCAAAGGCAAAATTCCAAGTGGGAGAGGGTGCAATCTCATCCTCTGGTGATGCTAGGGATTCTCCAAAGGAAACTTCCTTTATCCTCAAGATGCAACACTCATCATCAATGGTCTTCCACATGCGGTGTCTAGCATCCATCTCATGGGATTTCAAGCCCCTATGAAGGTCCAAGTGGAATAGTTCCTTCATGAATAGCTTTCACCAGGAAAGGTCCTACAAAGACAAACAAGTACACCCTCCAAGGGTCCACAAGTATGAATCATGCCAAGAAAGTCACATTTAATAAAAGAACCACCCAAATGTGTGCATCAAATCTCCCCTTTTCAAATTAAACAAATGCTCAAAGACCTTATAAAATTTGCCAAATTTAGGTATGGTAGGGGTGTCAAGGTTCTCTATTGGGTAGGTCAATCCCCAAGTCAAGGGATGTTTCCCAAGAAGACCTTATCTAGACCATGTAGTGAGTATGAGGTGCATTGGGGTAGGACTTCTAGGTATGGGGTTCTTGACGTACAAGGGTTTGCATTGTTTCATTTATGGGTGCCTTTGTGGAGGGTGTGCTACATCCTTGAGTTTCCCTTTGTTTCCAATGTAAGCTTTTTCCAAACCCCTTATTTGCATTTTTATCAAGTCCAAACATTGAGTGTTATGTGCAATGGAAAGAAAAAGAGCATTGCAATGCCACGTGTGTTAGGTTTTTAACCGAGCACAATAAAATATATTTGGGAGAGAAAAATAATACACACAAGCAACCATACACTTAGACACGTAATTATCCTAGAAAACCCCTTGTGGGGAAAAACCAGACTAATAATAGATATACTATTAACCTTAATCTAATCTAGCCAAGCCACGCCAAGTGAGATAGCCACCACTCACCTCCAAGCCACTTTACAATGGAGCCTTACAAACCTTATAAAGACTTATTCACATGCATTCTCTGGCATACAAAACAACGGACCAACAATACCATGTGCCTGAAACCATGTGTTGAGACCTAAACCACTTTGACTCATTCCAGAGTCAAGGCTAACCCTAACAATCCCCCCTTTAAACTTGACTTCGGGATTCCACATGCAACCCCCCTATCACCTAGGTCTTCCCCCCGACTTTACCGGTGAGTTACCAGGGATACGCATGCCTTACCAAGTCTTACAACCATATGGTCATTTACATGCAAACAATTTCTACTTCATTAATTTTTTTATTTTTTTTCATGTGTCTCATGGTGACTACACCATCACCATCCATTGCTACATCATCTTGTTTTTCCATGCTCATCATCCGCCATGCCTTCTTCTTTACTTGCATACAAGCTTATCATTGACATTCATATAAAACGAACCCACCTACCAGATTACATGGGTCATCTGTCGATGTAACCGCGAATGTTATATGAATTCTCTTCACCTATATGGTTCATCAATCTTGGTTTTCATGATTCTTGACCATAAATTCATTATATCTGTCACTTATGCGCCCGATCTACCAAATCTGGGCATATCGTGACCCAAATCTACTTGATCGATATACCTTGTCAGTACTCCAACCACGCTTGAAGTGCACTTTACCATGCAAATCCAGGAAAATTAATTTGGGATTCTCTCCCAAGGGCCAAGAGAGATATATGAGCCCAAACCTTGCTCTGATACCAATTGTTAGGTTTCTAACCGAGCATAGTAAAATATATTTGGGAAAGAAAAATAATACACACAAGCAACCATACACTTAGACACATAATTATCCTAGAAAACCCTTGTAGGGAAAAACCAGCGTAATAATATATCTATTATTAACCTTGATCTAAACTGGGCAAACCAAGCCAAGGGAGATTTCCACCGCTCACCTCCAGGCCATTTTACAATGGATCCTTACAAGCCTTATAAAGGCTTCTTCACATGCATTCTTCGACAAAAAAACCACGGGCCATCAATACCATGTGCCCGAAACCATGTGACGAGACCCAAACCACTTTGACTCATTCTCAAGTCAAGGTTAACCCTAACAACTTGAAGTTAGAACACATTGAGTACCATGTGCAATGAAAATTAAAGAACATCACAATGCATTTCTCCATCAAGCGGGACATCATTTATTCATTTTTATTTAAAAGTCCTCCATTCATTCAAAGAAGTGTTTCATGGCTCTTGAGACTTTGCGGTGATCATTTGTGTATGATGTCATCTACAACACCTTTGGGCCTTTAGCCCCTTCTTCCCATGAAATGAGGTACAAGCTCTTATTAGGGTTAATGCAACCTAAATCCCAAAAGATGAGGAAACAAAGGAGAAGAAGTGTGGAAAGTGGTAAGTATGAGTGGGGGATGGTATGATAACCCTTCAATGAACCCCCTAGTAGAAACCCTTTTCCTAGGGGTGGAAAACTTACTATGATACAATGACAACCACCAAAGTGAAATTAGGCAAAAGATATAATTTCCAAGAAAACGTCCCATAATCAATAAATGACTCTTTGCAACATGCCCAAATGCTTCAAATATTAAAGTGACACTTACCATGAGATTGGACTTGTTACGTCATGAAGCAAGACATGTTGCCTTTTGGGATGCAAACCGATGTAGTGGATGTTGCTATGCTACTAATGATGAGTGGTGATGCAATCAAGAGTTTTGAATCTCAAGCATTCATGCTTATTATTATTGAAGTATCATGTTCAAAATTCCAGCCAATAGCCTTCAATTATTCCTTCAGTAGCAAGTACATTAAGACATCTTTATGACTTATGAGATTTCATGATTGGTTGCATTAGAAGGTTGACTATGTTGATCTTTCCCATTTAACAGATCACCTAACTACATGGTTCCATTAGTCCTTCAAGTACGTTCACTGATCATGGCAGTTGTAAGGTGAAATTTTGGATTTTGGGGGGTAGTAGTCTTTGTTCAAATTTGTTGATTATTTGTCTAGTTTCCTTTCCTTTCTGCAATGTCATTTTTGTAAATTTCTTAAGACCAACAACCTGACCAAGCAGATTGGATCTGAATACTACACTTGAATTAATTACTTCTTTAAAGCAACGGAAACTAGAAAATCAAAATCACACAGTACGCAATTTATTTCTACTCTTCAATATCAGTTCTTCATTAAAATATTCTTCAGAACTTACAGGAGCTCCCACAACAGGGAAAATGGATCTGAGAAAAATCACAAAAAATAAAAAAACCCGGAAAATTCTAGATCTAGAAAGTCGTGTCATCCTTCCTCTTTTGGTTGTATTGTACGATCTTGTATGGATTGTTCTGGTACGATCGATCTACACAGAATTCGAGGCTATCACACATGCAACTCTCTACAGATTCACATGTGTAGCTCTGCTACATTTTTTGTTGTTATACGAAATCCGTACGACCCTGCTGGTAAATAGTTATGCACTCTCTCCCTTGTTGATCTCTACTACAAAAATCCTTGCCAATGTTGGAATATTGGACCTTGATCTTCCTCACTTACTCATGTAACTTGTGAAGTAAATGTTCTCGTTGTGTCTTTGTCCTTTACCCTCTACTTCTTTTATAACATTAACTTGACACATTTACCTAATCTCAACAGTCAAGATATAACCGTGAGATCAATGGACCTCCTTTAATTAAATCATTAAGTGACTTAAGTCACTTTATTAATTAAAAGTCACCTTATAAAAAGGTGTTCACTTTATTAATTAATTAATAAAGTGAACTCTGAAAAAAACATAAGATACATTTAATGATGATTTCCACAAGAAGACACACTTGCAGAAATACTTTCTTGAGCTACAAACTTTAACACTCCCTCTTAATGAGTAAGGTATTTTCCACCACTCTAAGCTTATCTCTCAAGAAGGAGAAGTTGCCCTTCACCAAGGGCTTGGTGAAAATGTATGCCAATTGCTCATTTGTAGGAATATATTGGAGCTTGATTGCTCCCCTCAACACCCTATCGTTGATGAAATGATATATGATCTCGATGTGCTTCAGCCTATCATGAAGCACGGGATTCTCTGATAGTTTGATACAACTCCAGTTATCACAGCGAATCAAGGTCGGCTCAAGATCCCGACCAAACAATCATGTGAGTAGCTTGCGAAGACAAATTGCTTCACAACTAGCTAGACTAGTCGTTATGTACTATGCCTTAGCTGAACTCAGTGCTATTGAGGTCTTCTTTCTGTTGAACTAGGAAATGAATTCTAACCCCAAACTGAAGCAACACCCAGAAGTGCTCTTTCGATCTATATCACTACCTACCCAATCAGAATCTAAGTATTGTTGATGTTTTGAGTAGCATCAGATGTATACTTCCATGTGAGTTCTTGTCAACTCATGGGAGTCATCCTAAATGCCTCTCAAAATATTATGAGATTCACTTTATGTAAGTGAATGTACTTTTGTAATAAAGTGAGTTTAATTTGATTAAATGCTAAAGTAATTTCTATTAGTAATTAAATTAAGTCCTAGTCGTTAGACCAAAAGTGAACATGAGATTAGATCTCAATCGTTGATCACGTTAGGATATCTAGGGTTTTGGACTTAGGGTAAACTCAAGGTTATAAAAGGAATCCTATGCAAGAGGAGGAGATACAGTGATGGTACACCAGTGAGTGAACACTCAGGTGTGCAGGGGCAGGGGCCGAGGAAATGTTGCAAGAAGGCAGCAAGGGAAGTAGCAGACAACAAGATCAAAGGATTGATCTTGGGTAATAGGCTAGGCTATTTGTTTCAGTTGTATTTCCTCAGAAGGGCCATTATCCTAGGATGGGAGCCCTAATTTTATTTAATAAAATCGTTACAAATCTAGTTTTCCCGTGAGGTTTTTTCCAGGAGTAGTTTACCTAGAAATATCTTGTGCAATGTGCTTTGGTTTATGATTTTGCTTTTGCTGATTTAATTGTTTTGTTGATAGCCTAGTTGTGATATTATTCAGTAAAATCAGTTTTTACTTGGAATTAATTCCCTAGTTCTAGGTTCAAAAAATCAACAATTTTCAGATTTCAGTCTTGCTGGTTTTTATGTTTTAGGACAACAATTTAACCTTTTGTTTTACAGATTTTTCCCTTTCATAGTCATCCTTTTTCAAGCTTAGGTAAGAGTCGTTGATTTTTTCCTTCTTATATCAACATGTGGTCATGTATTATGAAGTATGTAGGTCTTTCCTCTTATAATAAAGTTGTCCACTTTTGTTATACTGGGTCAAATTTTGAGTGTCTTATCATATATTTGTTGAGTCTTCTATTGTCTTATCATTAGAGTGAGCCTAGATGAGGGTTTATTTGTTCATATTTCAAAGCATTAAACCTTTTTAGGATGGGTAGAATTGAAGAGACATAGGAGATTCTTGAGTCATCTATGTTTTGTATCTTCAATGCTTCTCATTCAGTCATCTTCTTTGAGTCAATCGTCCCCTTCATCCAACAATAGGGATATCGTACCATACATCTTACATCTTCTTGAGTTATCACTTTGTGCTAAGGGAAGATTTTCCACCGTTGATTTTCCTTTCAACGGATCATCCTGCATTGACTCCGACACATTATCTAGGGATGATCTAGTAGTAGAGCACCTTTGTAACATCCCCAGCCACCCTCAGGCCGAGGTATGCTACCTGCAAGCCACCCTCAAGTTGAGGTATGCTACCTGCAAGCCCACCATTGGACTTCTTTATCTTAGTGATACCTCTTTAAAATATAATGATGCATAAAAGAAAAGATTTAACGACATGCACAACAATATCTAGCAATATCCAGCAAGCATGCATAATCTAAGATTTAGTTAAATGATAATTAAAATACACAGCAGAATACATTCATACACAGATAATAATATCACAATGGAAATCACTTATCTTTATAAAATGGTGACACTAACTGGCTGCAGACCAAGGAAATTCCACCCAACAGTAGACACCACTGCTCCAAATCTCAACAACAGTGTCACCCCCGAGCCAAGGCTATGAGTCCACAAGGACGGTTCCAGAGTGTGCTTGGGTTCCCAAACCAGTCAGCTCTCAACCTCTCACATGTTTCCTAGCACCCAAAACAATCCAAGTACCCAACTCTCTTCTACCCATCCTGTACCACCCGAGAGAATGGACCTCCACCCTTCTCTGCCACGCAGTCCCTCAGGCAGTCCTTCTCCTTCTTGTCAGGGCCTCCAGCACAGCTAGTCCAAAATCTCAATGCTGGAACTCTCAGAACTCGTAGTTGTGAGAAAAATAGGGCATAGGCCAACGTTTCTCAGACATGCATGCCCCAAATCATAGCTGGATTTCACCAGCGACCATTACAGCCAACTATCATGTGGCTAATCTTCAGCGGTTCATTTCCAGGAAATCAACAAACAAGACGCTTGTGAGGATGGATCAATGGAATGGGTAAGTGAGTGAATGAGAGTGCGTTAGGGTAAGAATGGGATAACGCAAAGGTGATGGGATGGACGATCCAATGACCAACGACCAAACAACTAGCGACTAACCCCACAATCAGACCAAGGACGGGTTTAAGTATTTTTGTGGGGAGATCAAGAACCTCCTGGCCTTCCCCAAGAAGCTCATGTAACCAATCCCCTCCCTTAGGAAAAAAGGGTAATTAACATAGGAATAAACATTTATCCCCTCAAGCCCCTCTCTCGTGGAATCATAGCCCCCTATAACTCTAGTCCTTGTCTGTCTAGCAGCCAGCGATGTGTTCATTATTAATAATTATCAAAACATTACATTTCTTGGGCATACTAACCCTTTAATAATTGTTTGGGCACTCAGGCCTCTCAGCATTGTAACAATAAATTATTTAAAATGGGGGTTCGATACTCGGGGTGTTACATCCCCTACCCCTTATCTTGGCACTGTCCTCAGTGCATATACAAAATAGATATCAAAATCTCAAATTTATTCAAAAAGTTGCAGGTATTCTGACCACATGGCATCTTCATGCTCCCAAGTAGCATCTTCAGGATCGTAGCAGGTCCACTAAACTTTTACCAGCTCTATAACTCAATTCCAGAACATTTTGACCTTTATGTCCAATACCCGTACTGGTTGAACCAGAAAGTCTCCCTCTGTCTCTACCTGAATCAGATGCCAATCAATAACATGGTTAGGGTAATGTACATATTTCTTTAGTAAAAATACATGAAATACATTATACACATTCATGGAAGTAGGCAATGCAAGCATGTATGCAACTGGCCCTATTCTGTCCAATATTTCAAATGGACCACAGAATCTGGATGCCAGCTTGGTACAACTACCCAATTTCAAAGAGATTTTCTTGGGCTTCACTTTCAAAATCACATCCTCCCCTACTTTAAATTCTCTAGCTGTCATGTTCTTGTCTGCATAAACGTTATGTCTATCCTGAGCTGCCTTTAAATTCTGCTTGATCTTAACCACCTGGTCTTCCATGTCCTTGAGCAACTCCGGCCCAAGTACCACTCTATCTGTTGGGTTGTCCCAGCTCACTGGAGTATTTCATTTCCTACCATACAAGGCTTCAAATGGGCTCATTCTCAATGAAGTTTGATACCCATTATTATAGGCAAACTCAACCAAGTGTAAGTAATCTTCCCACTTAGATGGCTTATCCAGCACATACATTCTCAGCATGTCTTCAATTATTCGATTGACCCTCTCTGTTTTCCCATCTGTTTGGGGATGATACGCAGTGTTAAAGTTTAGATTTGTGACAAATCCTTTAAACAATCCCCTCCAGAAATTGAAGGTAAATTTTGTATCTCTGTCTGAGACGATTATCCTAGGTATCCCATGCAACCTAGCAATTTATTTCAAGAAAATTTATGCAATATTAGTCATTGTATGCATTGTCTTCACACGCACAAAATGAGAAGCCTTTGTTAATTTGTCAACCACCACCATGATTGAATCATGTTTCTTATTCGTTCTAGGTAATCTTGTGATGAAATCCGTGGTGATCACTTCCCATTTATTCTCTGGGATTGGCAATGGTTGTAGCAAACCCGTTGGGTGCCTATGCTCAGCCTTTAGCTTCTGACGTTCCATACATCGAACAATGTAATCAGAGACATCCTTCTTCATTCCCGGTAAAAAGAACTGGCTTCTTACTGCTGTAATTGTTTTCTGGTAACCGGGATATCCAACATAAGGAACATCATGCATTTCCTTTAGTACCAAATTCCTCAGTTCTTCGGAACTAGGAACATAGATTCTATTTTTATGCATGAGTAATCCATCTTCCTTTATCTCATACTCCTTTATTTTCTGTTGTACATTTCCTTGCTATAATTCTTCCTTTACCTGTAGGTAATGTTGATCTGTAACAAGACCATCTAAAATTCTACTCTTCAAGTCTGACTGATTCATACTAACAGCAGTAGCATGCATGATATGCACTCTTCTACTAAGTGCATCGACAACTTTATTCTCTTTTCCTTTGATATGCTTGATATCGAAGTCATATTCACTTAAAAATTCCAGCCATCTTGTTTGCCTAGCATTCAAGGTCATATGTTCAAAAAGATACTTCAGGTCAATGTGGTCTGTCATTAATTCGAATTTCTTCCCCATGAGATAATGCCTCCACATCCTCAAGGCATGGACAATGGAAACAAGTTCCAAGTTGTGGGTGGCATAGTTCCTCTCATGTTTCTTAATCTTTCTGGACTCATATCCAATGACATGTCCATTTTGCGTGAGGACTCCCCCAATTCCTTCCTTACTTGAGCCTGTACATACCACAAAACTTTCATTTGGGTCAGCAATCTTTAACACAGGTGCACTAGTAAGTAATTCCTTCAACAAATTAAAATGATTTTCACACTTGAGTGTCCATTCAAATTTAGTTCCCTTCTTTTGCAAAGAAGTGATGGGATGAACAATCTTAGAGAACCCTACTATGAACCTTCTGTAGTAGCCAGCTAATCCCATAAATATATATGACGTCTGACACATTTATGGGTGTTGTCCATCCCCTAATGTCTTCGATCTTCTTTGGATCTAATACTATGCCCTGCTCTAAAATAATGTGTCCCAAGTAATGGATCTTCTTTTGATAGAAAGAACACTTACTCAACTTGGCATACAACTAATGTTCTCTCAATACTTGCAATACCAGTCCTAAGTGATGTCCATGCTCCTCTTCAGACTTAGAAAGAAAAGTATGTCATCCAGGAATACTATGACAAACGTGTCCAAATAATTTCTGAATATGCCATTCATTAAGCACATGAAGACAATTGGTGCATTGGTCAGTCCAAATGCAACACTACAAATTCATAATGCCCATACCTGGTCCTAAAGGTTGTCTTATGAATGTCTTCTTCCTTTATTCTTATCTGATGGTATCCCACCCTCGGGTCCATTTTTGAAAATATATTTGCTCCTCTTAGTTGATCAAAGAGGTAATCAATTCAGGGTAGAGGATACTTATTCTTTATAGTGTACTTGTTCAGCTTTCGAAAGTCAATACACAGCCTCAAGGTTCCATATTTCTTTTTGACGAAAAGTATTGGTGCTCCCCAAGGTGAAACACTTGGACATATGTACCATTCCTTCAACAATTTCTCCAACTACATTTGTAATTCTTTTAACTCTGGTGTGCTCATTATGTAGGGTGTTTTTGACATTGGGGCAACCCATGACACTAAATCAATTGAGAAATCTATCTCCCTCCTTGGTGGAAATCCCGATATTTCTTAGAATACATCTTCAAATTCTTGTAGCACCGAGAAATATTCAAGGCTTGGCCCCTTTGTATTATTTGGATCTTCCACATGAGCTGCATACAGTTGACATCCTTTCCTAAAACATATTTTCAGCTGTAAGGCTAAAATCTCCCTTATAGAGATGGGTCTTGGAACTCCTTTCACAGTGCTTTGTTTTCCATTTCCATCAAGACATGTAAATGTCTTGTTATGACAATCTAGGACATCATGATGCTTGTCCAACCAATCCATTCCAATCAGAATATCATAAGACCCCAATGGTATGATATTTAGATCCAGACTATTATTCATGCCATTAAGACTTATGGAACAACTTCTGACCAAATCATGGATTCTTATTTTGGTTCCAGTGGCTAACAAAACCAAACTTTTTTTTCCAAGTTTACTTTTATCCAAATGTAATCTATCCACTATCTTAGGATCAATGTAGCGATGACTTGCTCCTGAATCAATCAAAATGACAACAGGTTGATTTATGATCTTACCTTCCACCTCGATCATATTGGACTGGTACTTTTCTTGTCGATCATTTAAATATGCATAGATTCTTCCCATATCTTCGACTATCGTAGCCTCTTGGATGTTGTGCATAGTCTTCACTTTGTCATTTCTATGTGGGAAATCCTTGTACAGGTTATCTTCCTTGCATCCCCAACATTGGATTGGTGGTCTTCTCCTTTTTCCCAAGGAATCTTCCTTCTTGAAATCCCCTTTAGCATACTCATCTTGATGATTTCTATTAGGCTCATTCCTATTGAAGGGAGGTTTGAATCCTTTCCTCCTCTGATCGGACTTCGCATTCTTCGTGTCCTTCCAAGATTTCTGCAGGGATTCTCTTCCCTAGCCTTTCTCATACAGGTATTTATCCTTCCTAATGGCCTCAGTCAAGGTCTTGGGTTCATCATACTTGATATTTTCCTTATAAAAGGCTAGCAGTCCACTTAGAAATCTTTGTATTTTCACTTTCTCATCACCAATGAACTTGACATATTTTAACAATCCCAAGAACTTCTTCTCGTATTTTACCATAGTCGTGCTTCCCAATCTGAGCTCAAAGAACTCTTGCATTTTCTTGTCATAGAAATGCTCTGAGAGGTACTCCTTCTGGAAGTACTTCTTGAACTGTTTCCGAGTGATCCTACTTTCATTAACATGTTCCACTTGCTTCAGTTGGTCCCACCACATTGTAGCTTTCCCGTGTAAATGGTAGGTGGAAATCTTGGCTCCTAGGTTGGATGAATAGTTATGCAACTGAAAATATCTCATGAGATCAAGAAACCATGCTTCGACATCAACTTCCCTTTCTCTTTCACCCCCAAAGGAAGGTGGCTTGAGATTCCTCAGCTCTCCTTGCAAACTATCTACCTCTTGTTTCTTTCTTTGGTGTCTGACAAGAGACATCTTTGGACTGTTTACGGGATCATCCATTGCATAAAACTTTCTTTCTGAGTAAGGAGGTGACTGGTGTACATGATCTCTGCTAGCACTTCTGGAATAACCAGCTCTTCCATGATCATCCCTTCTTTCATGGCACCCCCCTTCTTCCTCTTGTCTTGAGTTTGATCCCTTCTTCATTTGTCTCTAAAACTGATTTAATCTCTCCAAAACTCGAGCATTTAAATGAATTTTCTCTCTCATCAATCTCTCGTTGTCTACTTTGTAGCTTTGCACTTCCATATTCAGGCTTCTTACTGTTTCTATTAACGTTTCTTGTTCTCCTTTTCCCTTTTGTTCATTCTACTCTGTCTCTACATTACCAACTTTGGTATTCTGGCCCTCGGCCTCCTTATCATGATTGGAGGCTCCCTCACCTTCTTCCATTTCCTCAATACACATCCTGAGCTGACGTGCCTAAGCCCCTTAATTCTACAAAATGTGCAAGCAACCATTTTGTTAGAATTATGCATATGATAAACAAAATTGTCAAACCATGCTACATGTCTCTTTATTTTTTGTTGTTCATGGAGATCATATCCCATTCTCCAAAAATAACAGTGTCATGTTATCCTTGGCTGACAAAGAATTTCATCCTGTGCAGGCGCTTCCTTCAAACCACCTTCCTAGGTGACCAGAACTAGAACCACGGCTAAATCCTTCTTTAGCACTTTTCAGTCTCGAAGACAACCAATTCGTCCCTTATCCCTCCTTCCCTTGGCTCTCAATTTGCATATGACCGTGGCCATGACCCTGCGCTTAGATGCAAAGCGCTTGTGTAGAGCTTTGGGACTTTGGAGGTTTCATCCAGGACCGGATCAATGGTCCTTGTCCTCTTTCACGATCAATTATCGAGATCCACTTCGAGACTCCACGCTTCGAGAGTCTCAACTTTCCTCACTTGCCTCCTCCCGGAACGCTTTTACCCAGAGTTCATGATCTATCGACGGGTGTCCTTCCACAGATCAGCAGTTGTGAATCGCTGCGGCACTTCAGGCTTTGGGAGTTTCAAACTTCCCTCCTGCACTTTCTCCTGGAGTGATTTCACCCGAAGTTAACTATCCTTCGACGTGTGTCTTCTGGAATCAACGGTCAATATGTACTCTAGCCTTCGCGCCTTCGAGAGTTTTCGACCCAACGCAACTTGTCACATCTTTCCCCTCTGGAGTGCCCAGTCTTTGGACTGCACGATCTGTCACCACATGGCGAAATACTGGAAACAGACACATGGTCCAATCAGGCGAGTGACACGTGTCACGTCCTAGCTGACACTTCAATCATTCAAATGCTCAAAACTTACTGACACGTGGCACACATCCCATGTGTCCACATCATCCCAGGTGACGTCTGCAAGCCATTTCACTTCAATTCTAGAGTCCACATCACCTCTAGGTGATGTCATCGTGCCCCATCACTTCGGCTCTTTGGGCTTCGGGACTTCAGGAGTTTTCAAATTAGCACACTTCCAATTCTTCCGAACTCTGCATTCCCAAACTCACCAATCTGTTTCCATGTGTCCTCCTGAATCGGATGACTAAGATTCACTTTGGGTTTTCTCCTGAAGTCCACGGATCTGAACCATGTCTTCTCCTTAATCTGATGGCTATGTTTTACTTCGAGACTCCGAACTTCAGAAATCTCAAACTTCAAAACTTATCTAGCCCCCACTAGCTTTTATCTGAAGTCCTGGATCTGGTGACATGTGGCTCTAGCAGATCAATGGTTGAGATCCTTTCGGGTCTTCAGGTTTCGTAAATCTCAAACTTCAACCCTCCACGATATGCACGGGATTATGCCGCATGTCCTTTTGAATCAAACAATTGAGGCTTACTTCGGGCCTTCACCTGAAATCCACAGATTTACGCCACGTCTCTTCTGGATCAGACGACCCAGATTCACTTCGGATGATTCGATGCTTGATATTTACTCCAAACGATCTGGTGACAGAGATCTGTTTTGAATGATTGGACAATCAAGATTTACTTCGGCTCTCTGGCTCTCCTGGCTTCGGAAGTTTCAAATCTCAACTGAAAACCTCTCGAACAGATTTCTCCGGAGTTATTGATCTACTGACACGTACCTCTTGGTGATCGACGGTCAGGATCTACTTCTGCTCTTCGGAGGTTCGTCGCTTGAGCACTAGCAAGTCACATCACTGCATGACTTTCAATTGTGGGGGCACGCCTCGACGGTTTGGAGTAACCCACTTTTCGCTCTACAATTCTCCTGACGCTAACACGTAACCCCTCAGTGAAACCATGGTTTTGATTGTGGGATCGCCTTGGGAAATTAACTCCCATGCAACTTGGTTCCCCGCAATTCCTCTTGTCCGTTGATCTCTCTCTCCCATGGGATCCAACGGTTGTGACCTTAACCCTTACTTTCTTTACATCGGACGACCCATGTTCACCTGATCCAACGATCCCTGATCTCTCCTAATCCTACAATGGCGATCGCTCCCGAATTCGAAGGGGACGGTCGCGATCCTTTGAACCCCTTACAACGGATCTCTGACGATCTAACTCTCGCGTAGATTCTGCAACGCCATTCCTCCTAAGCTTTTCAACTTCGCGGTCAGAGTTCGATCTCAACCATGAGACTCTGACCAATAGATCTGGATCATACCGGCCCGGTGTTTCAACTAGAAGCTCTGATATCAATCTGTAACATCCTCAGCCAGCCTCAGGCCGGGGTATGCTACTTGCAAGCCCACCATTGTACTTCTTTATCTTACCGATACCTCTTTGAAATATAAGGATGCATAAAATAAAAGATTTAACGACATGCACAACAATATCCAGCAATCATGCATAATTTAAGATTTAGTTAAACGATAATTAAAATATACAATGAAATACATTCATACATAGATAATAATATCACAACAGAGAGCACTTATCTTTATAAAAAGATTACACCAATTGGCTGCAGACCAAGGAATTTCCACCCAACTGTAGACACCATTGCTCCAAATATCAACAAAAATTTCACCCCTGAGCTAGGGCTATGAGTCCATAAGGACAGTTCTAGAGTGTGCTTGGATTCTCAAACCAGTCATCTCTCAAGCTCTCATAGGTTTCCCAACACCCACAACAATATAAGTACCCAGCTCTCTTCTACCCATCATGTACCACCTGAGAGAATGGACCTCCAAACTTCTTTGCCATGCAGTCCCTCAGGCGGTCCTTCTCCTTCCTGCTAGGGCCTCCAGCATAGTTGGTCCAGAATCTCAATGCTGGAACTCTCAGGATTCACAGTTGTGAGCAAAACAAGGCACATGCCAACGCATCTCAGACATGCAGACCCCAAGTCGTAGCTGGATTTCACCAGCGACCATTACAGCCAACTATCCCATGGCTAATATTCAGCGGTTCCCTTCCAAGAAATCAATGAACAAGACGCAGGTGAGGATGGATCAATGGAATGGGTAAGTGAGTGCATGAGAGTGCGTGAGGGTAAGAATGAGATAACACAGAGGTGACGGAACGGACGAGCCAGCAACCAGCGACCAACCCCACAATCAGACCAGGGGCGGGTTTAAGTATTTTCGTGGGGAGATCAAGAACCTCCCGGCCTTCCCCAAGAAGCTCACGCAATCAATCCCCTCCCTTAGGGAAAAAGGGTAATTAACATAGGAATAAACATTTATCCCCTCAAGCCCCCTCTCTTGTGGAATCATACCCCCCTATAACTCTAGTCCTTGTCTGTCTAGCAGCCAGCGATGTGTTCATTATTAATAATTATCAAAAAATTACATTTCTTAGGCATACTGGCCCTTTAATAATTGTTTGGGAACTCAGGCCTCTCAACATTGTAAAAATACATGATTTAAAATGGGGGTTTGAAACCTGGGGTGTTACAACCTTGATGGTTGTTAGCAAATTCCTCCACTCAAGGCCTGAGATGACAATGAATACCTCCAAAGTTTTGCATCCCAACGGGTCTAAGGAAGCAATAGTTTTCTTCCCGACGAGATAAAAGGGAACACAAATCCTGAAAAACAAGGGTTTTCAAGGGGGGGAGACAATCTCATAAATAAAGGGAAACAGGGGCTTGCAGAGCCATAAGGAAACTGCCAGCATAAGGTTGCATCTCTTTTATGTCTTTTTCCTCCATCCCAAGGCTCTCTTTTATACTCCCTTTTTTTAGTTAGAGTAGTTATGGACAGGCTATATGTTAAGCCCTAGACAAATCCCCATGATATGTATAAAACCCCTTATTATGCCCTAGATAGTGAATTATTACATTTCTAGTAGGTCGGCTAGAACCCTTCTTTGCACCCTTTGATTGTAATTGTAACCCCTTGTCTCCTATATATA